>PVJL010003477.1:119896-156738 GCA_004026885.1 Lyroderma lyra
TTTTTTTTTCCCCCCCCCCCCCCCCCAATTGTCTCCACCTCAGAAGATAGTGGCCGCTGCCTCAGGCAGAGCTTTGTTTACATTTTGGCTTTTTGCAAGACTTTGTTCTGTTACTAGATTGAGAAAACCTGGTAAGAGTTTTTCCTTTTCTACCCAATATATGAATACATATTTGGTTTCTAATTATAAGGGAACCAGGAGACAAGTGGATTTCCCTGTTTACTGAATAATCAGTATAGTTACCACTTTAAGTGTTTGTTTCTGCATTACAACATAAAAACTTGTATACAGGGAATCCCATCCCAGTTTCTTGATCCTTTAACAAAACAGTTCTAACTTCAAGACAGCATAAGAGCTCAAGAAAAGATAAAGAAGGAAAAAGTTGAAAAACCATCTCTCCTCAAGACCTAATATATATATAGAGAGAGACTGAGCATTATTGTAAGGGTGAGTTTGCAGGCTGGAGTAGGCGGGCATTGAGAAGCCTGGTAATTCTAGGTTTGAGACCTGCCAGATGTTTCCGAGCGATAGGGTATTGGGGAACATTAGAAAAAAGATGGGGATCGTGAAGATGGACTAGGTGTGTGGTGTGTAGCCGTGGATGGATTGTTAATATCCCAAACTAGAGGGTTAACAGAAAGGGAAGTAGGGGAAAGGAGTTGGTGAGATCAGTGGAGGTGAGCAAGGCCGAGTCTGGAGCTAGGGCAGCAAGCAATATAAGGGTGTGATCTTAGGGTGTAAACGCAAAGGAGATGGTGGCCTTGAATTTGGATAAAATGTCTCGCCTAGTAAGGGAAGTGGGCATTGAGGAATCACTAGAAATTGGTGGTCAAATTGGACATTGTTAAAGGTACAAAGAAGTGGGGGTGTAAAAGGAGGATGGGTAATTTTACCGGAGATGCTAATAATGGTGGTAGGAGAGGGGAATGTAGGGCCAGCAAACTCAGGTAATGTGGAATAAGTGGCCCCCGTATCTAGGAGGAACGAGATCAGCTTACCTGAGACCAGAAGCATTACCCGGGGTTTCGATTGAGCGATCTCTGTGGGGGCCACGGACCCAGGGCACCGTCAGTCCTCACCTGCCAACCCCAACAGGTCTGAGAGGGAGGCGGCAGGGGAAGTTGTCTGGACAGGACTTTGACCAAAGGAGGGGGCTGGCCCATTCCTGGGATGGCGAGTGGGACAGTTGACCCTCCAGTGGCCCTTTTGGTGACAACGTGGGCAGGGTCCAGGCAGTGGCCAAGGGTTTGGGCAAGCTCTGGCCCAATGTCCTCGTCTGAAGCATTTAAAGCATGCCCCCGGCAAACGGGCTTCTTGTTCTTGTGTGTCTGGTTTGCTCGAGGCATGTTGCTGAAAAGCATTTGCCAAGAGTTGGTATTTAGCCTGATCTCTGTTCCATTTGTCCCGTTTTTCTTGTTCCTCTCTATTATTAAATACCTTGAAGGCAAGATTAAGGAGCTCTCGTTGTGGGGTGGTAATAAAGGTGTCTGGGTCTGACGAGAAAGATCCCAGGTGTTTTTCAACTTGGGAAAGGTCTGAGAGAGAAAAAGGAACATGGATGTGGACAATTCCTCCAGTAGGAGGGGGACGGGAAAATTACAGCCGTGTTTGGATTGAGTATGAGGTGGAGATGGGGGGCAGGTTGTGGAGAGGGAGGTGGAGTAGGATTAGGAGGAGGAGCAGGAGCAGCTGTGGCAGGAGGGGGAACTGGTGCAGCATCCGGTAGAGGGACTGGAGGTTGTTGGGGGTTATAAGGGGGTGGCGGAGCTCGCAGTGTGGGGGCAACATGATCAGCACGTTCAAAAGGAGGGTCAGGAAGGGGTGGAGTCGATGACCAAGAAGGAAGAGGTTGAGTCCAGGGCTTACATTTGAGAGCCAGGAGAATCTGAAAAGTAGAGCAAGATTGGCAGAGGGAGGGACGAGAGCAGAGGGAGACAAAAGCTTGCACATAAGGAATCTCAGCAGGGTCCTTGCCAGTGTGGTGGCGATAATTGTCTAAGTTTGTGAGGATATTGAAATCAAAGTTCCCATTTTAGGCCATTGCGACTGATATTGAGGCCAGGCCATGTTGCATAGAAAGACCAATCGTTTGATCTCACCCGCCAACCCAAGACACTTGAGATTGGTAAGGAGACAGCCAAGTGGCATGTTCCGAGGGGGTTTAGAATATGAGGAGCCCATTGGGTGTGTAGAGGGTGAGTATAATTAGGCAACCGGTGAGGAAAGGAGAGGCAAAGAGCGTCCTCGTTGCCTTCTAGATTCCTCCAGAGTTCTTGAGAGCATAGGAGTGATCTCTCCCCCAACTGTCACCAGGAAAGAGGATACTCAAAATGAGGGAAACTCCCGGCCAGGCACCTGGATGTTTGTAGAACGAGAGTAGACAGGAGGCCCAAAGTAGAGTAGTGGTTAGCCAAATAATACTCACCCTAAAAGTAGTGAGGTGGGAAGGAGAGGGAGTTGAGATGGCCGGGACTGAAAGACTCAGGGCAGCTGGCAAGGTGGGAGACATTTCTATGCTCCTGGTTTGGCAGGATTTGGGAAGGGAAGGTTGGGAGGGCCAATCGCCTCCATGTCAAGGGATCCTCCAAGTCCCAGCACTCCCTTCCCGGGTTTCGGCACCAAAATGATAGAGACAAGCTGAAACACCAGGTAGCAGTAACAAGCTTTATTGGGAAAGCTGCCGGGCTGCCTCGCAATGGGAAAGCAACAACTATGACTGTTGGGAGTGAAGTTATATAGGTAGGGGGGTGCTAGGCAAAATGCAGAGGGGAGTATAGGTGGTCACTACTGATTGGTCAAGGGTAGGCTTCTATGTACTGGGCTAAGGTAAGGGCTAGGGCAAGTTTCAGTCTCCCGAGCCAAGTTATTGTTTCCCGGGCTAAGTTGTCGGTTTCCCAGGCTACGCTGGAGCAGAGCCATTTTATACTGAATCTATCAGTTATACTAGTTTGCACTCCCAGGAGCAGTGTGTGAGAGTTCCTTTCTCTCCACATCCTCTCCAGCACTTGTTATTCCTTGTCTTGTTGACAAGAGCCATTCTAACAGGTGTGAGGTGGTATCTCATTGTGGTTTTGATTTGCATTTCCCTGATAGCTAATGAGGGTGAGCATTTTTTCATATGTCTGCTGGACATTTGTATTTCTTCCTGGGAGAAGTGTCTGTTTAGTTCCTCTGCCCACTTTTTAATTGGGTTGTTTGTTTTGTTGTTATTAAGTCATATTAGTTCTTTATATATTTTAGATATTAGACCCTTACCAGATACATTGGTTGCAAATATTTTCTCCCATTCAGTTGGCTGTCTCTTTGCTTTGTTGATGGTTTCTTTTGCTGTGCCGAAGCTTTTTAGTTTGATATAGTCCCATTCATTTATTTTCACTTTTACTTCCCTTGCCCTTGAGGTCAGATTCATGAAGTTTTCCTTGAGCCCTAGGTCTATAAGTTTAGTACCAATGTTCTCTTCTATACAGTTTATTGCTTTGGTTCTTATATGAAAGTCTTTAATCCATTTCGAGTTAATTTTTGTATAGGGTGAGAATTCACAGCTCAGGTTCATTCTTATGTATATGTTTTTCCAGTTTTCCCAGCACTGCCCACTAAAGAGGCTATCTTTTCCCCATTGCATATATTTTGCTCCTTTATCAAAAATTATTTGTCCATAAATTTGTGAATTTATTTCTGGGTTTTCAGTTCTGTTCCATTGGTCTATGTTTCTGTTTTTCTGCCAATAACAAGCTGTTTTGACTATTGATGCTTTATAATATAAATTGAAGTCAGGGAGTGTAATACCACCAGCCTTATTCTTTTCATGCTTCAGCTATTCGAGGTCTTTTATGGTTCCATATAAATCTGATAATTATTTTTATCTATTTTGCAAAAGTACGCTTGTGGGATTTTGATGAGCATTGCATTAAATCTGTAGATTGCTTTGGGCAAAAAAATAATGTTAAGTCTTCCTATCCATGAACAGGGGATATTTTTCCATTTCTTTGTGTCTGCTTCAATTTCTTTCAAAAGTGTCCTATAGTTTTCCATGTATAAGTCTGTCACGTTCTTTTTTAATTCCCAGGTATTTCATTCTTTTTGTTGTGATAGCAAAAGGAATTAACTCCCTTATTTCCTTTTTTGAAGAATCATTGTTTGGATATAGGAATACTGTTGTTTTTGTACATTGATTTTGTATCCTGCGACTTTACTGTACTCATTTATTGTTTCTAATAGTTTCCTGGTGGAATCTTTGGAGTTTTCTATCTAAAGGATCATGTCATCTGCAAATAGTGACAATTTGACCTCTTCTTTCCCAATTTGGATACCTTTTATTCCTTTCTCTTGCCTAATTGCTGTGGCTAGAACTTCTAGTACTATATGGAGTAACAGTGGTGACAGAGGGCATCCCTGTCTTCTTCCTGATTTTAGGGGAATAGGCTATAGCTTTCCTTCATTTAGTATGATGCTAGCTGAGGGTTTGTCATATATGACATTTATTATGTTGAGATATTTTCCTTCTATACCTATTTTATTCAGTGTTTTGATCTTAAATGGATGTTTTATTTTGTCTAATGGTTTTTCTGCATCAATTGATTTGACCATATGTTCTTTATCTTTTACTTTGTTTATATGGTGTATCACATTGATTGAATTTCCTATGTTGAACCATCCTTGTGCTCCCGGGATGAATCCCACTTGATCATGATATATAATCTTTTTGATGCATTGTTGTATTCTGTTTGCTAATACTTTGTTTAGGATTTTTGCATCTGTATTCATCAGAGATATTGGTCTATAGTTTTCTCTTTTTGTGTTGTCCTTACCAGGCTTTGGTATTAGGGTAATGTTGGCCTCATAGAATGAGTTAGGAAGTATTGCTTCCTCTTCAGTTTTTTTGGAAGAGTCTGAGGAGGATAGGTGTTAATTCTTCTTTGAATGCCTGGTTGAACTCATTGGTGAGGCCATCTGGTCTGGGGATTTTGCCTCTAGGGAGATTATGGATAGTCTTTTCAATTTCTTTATTATTGATTGGTCCATTTAGATTATCCAGTTCTTCTTGGTTCAGTCTAGGTAGGCTATAAGTTTCTAGGAACTTGTTCATTTCTTCTAGGTTGTTAACGTGAGTAGCATAAAGCCCTTCATAATATTTTCTTATAATCCTTTGTATTTCTGTGGTATCACTGGAAATTTCTTCCCTTTCATTTCTAATTTTGGATATTTATGTCCTTTTCTTTCGTCCTTTGATTAGTCTTGCCAAGGGGTTTGTCGATTTTGTTGACTTTCTCAAAGAATCAGATCTTTTTAATATTAATTTTTTTCTGTTGTCCTTCTGTTTTCTAATTGGCTTAGTTCTGCTTTAATTTTTATGATGTGTTTTCTTCTGCTGACTGGGTTTTGTCTGCTCTTCTTTTTGTAGTTCTTTAAGATGGGGTGTTAAGGTGTTTACTAATGATTTTTCTTGCTTTTTAAGATAGGCTTGTAATGATATAAATTTCCCTCTTATTACTGCTTTCACTGTGTCCCAATAATTTTGATATGTTGTATTTTTTTTGGCAGGGGTAGTTCCCTGGCTGGGAATCGAACCCAGCCTGTGGTATTGAGAGCACTGAAGCCTAGCCACTGTACCACCAGGGAACCCCCGATATGTTATATTTTCATTGCCATTAGTTTCTATAAATATTTTAATATCTTCTTTTATTTGTTCTTTTATCCAGTCATTTTTAAAATAAGATGTTGTTTAATCTCCATATATATGTGTTTTTTTCTGCTTTTCTTTTACAGTTAATCTCCAATTTCAAAGCTTTGTGGTCTGAGAATACACTTGGTATGATTTCTATCTTCTTGAATTTGCTGAGGCTACTTTTGTGTCCCAGCATGTGGTCTATCCTTGAGAATGTTCCATATGCACTAGAAAAGAAAGTATAGTCTCTTTTTGTTGGATGAAGTGTCCTGTAAATGTCAATTATTTTCAATTGCTGTAACGTGTCATTTAGAGCTGATATTTCCTTATTTATTTTCTGTTTGAATGATCTGTCCATGGCTGTTAAGGGGGTGTTCAAGTCTCCCACAATGATTATGTTTTTGTTAGTTTCTCCTTTCAGATCTATTAGTAGTTGCTTTGTATATTTTTGTGCCTCCTGGTTGGAAGCATATATATTAATTATGGTTAAATCTTCTTTTGTTGTATTGTGCCTTTTATCACTACATAATGTCCATCTTTGTCTCTTGTTATCTTTTTTAACCTGAAGTTTATTTCATCAGGTATCAGTATGGCAACTCCTGCTTTTCTCTGGTTACCATTTGCTTGGATTATTGTTTCCCGTCCTTTTACTCTGAGTCTGTGTTTGTCCTTATGGCTCAGGTGTGTCTCTTGGAGACAGCATATGGATGGGTTTTATTTTTTAGTTCACTCTCCTACTCTGTGTCTTTTTATTGGTGAGTTCAGTTCATTAACATTTAGAGTGATGATTGACATGTGAAGATTTCCTGCAGCTATTGCTTTTGTTGTTATTATTTTGTTTTATTTCCGTTTCTTTCTTGTTGCCCCAACTCTGTTCCATTTGTCCTAATGTTTGTTTCAGGTCAAAGAGCCTCTTTCAGTATTTCTTGAATTGCTGGCCTTGTGCTGGTGAATTCCCTCAGCTTCTGGGTGTCTGAGAAGGTCTTTATTACTCCTTCATATGTGAAGGATAATTTTGCTGGATAATTTATTATTGGTTGGAAGTGTCTCTCTTTTAAAGTATTGAATATTTGATTCCACTCCCTCCCGGCTTGTAGAGTTTCTGCAGAGAAATCTGATGCCAGCCTGATGTGTTTTCCTGTGAAGGGTATAGTTCTTTTTTCCCTAATTGCCTTGAAAATTGTCTCTTTGTCTTTAGTTTTTGACATCTTTAGTACCATGTGTCTTGGAGAATATCTGCTTAGGTCCAGGTATCTAGGGGACCTATTTCCTTCTTGAATTTGGGGTTCCAGATCTTTCCATAGGTTTGGAAAGTTTTCGTCTACGATTTGTTTGAGTATGTTCTCTGTAGAGTGCTCTGCTCCTTCTTCTAATCTTATTATCCTGAGGTTTTGTCTCATACAGTCAGTTCTTGCAGAGTTCTTTCAATCCTTTTTGTTCTATATTCCCTCTTTTCCTCTTTCTGAGATATTTCCACATTCTGATCTTCAATATCACTAATTCTTTCCTTCATCTGGTTTGCCTTTTTTCCTATGGCAGTTATTTCATTTCTCTCTTCTTTTATTGTGTTATTTATCTGTTGAATTTCCATCTCGTTCTTCCTTATGTTTTGAATTTCTTTGTTAAATTGTTACTTTTTTTCATGGATTTTATTTCTGAAGTTTTTCATCTCAGCTATGGTATTTTTCCTGTATGTTTTCATTTCTCTCACAGCCTTTGGAATGGCCACTTTAAAATCTCTGGCACTTAGTTCAGAAATTTCTAGGTCTATGAGATCCTTTTTTGGAAATTTTTCTTCTTCTTTCTGAGCAGCTTTAAATCCTAAGGTGTTCATATTGCCCCCTGTGTTGTTCTTTTTTGGCATGAGGGCTTAATATTCAGCGGAGCCCAAGAGCTCTCTGTGATTCATATTTTTGTGGTGTCTTGCTGCAGAGCGGACACTAGGTGGCACTGGTGGGTGGAAAGTTTGGGAGAGATGGGAGGTGTTGAAGCCTTATCTCTGGTCTCCAGCCATGTTTGGAGGCGTCAATCTGAGGTCCATTCGCTTCCTGCAGTTAGTTCCTCAGGGAGGCTGTAGGAGAGGGGAGAGGCCAACAAAATATGCACTGGGGCAGATCCACCTCCTGCCCTTTGCTGGGGAAGCTGGGGGAGACGAGGGAGGCTGATGGGATGCCAGCTCAAGCTGACTTGCTGGTTGGGGCAAACGATGTCAAATCCGCTTCTCTTCTCTTTCCAGCACTTTACCCCTCAGCTGTGTTCCAGGGATTTGTTTTTATAGCAGCTGCTCTTGCCTATTCTGCAAGCATGCACCCCCTTGCCCCCCTTCCCCGCCACGCAGGCCTGGAGATGCAGGCCCGGGGAGAGTACCATGTGATGGCACTGGATGCGGGCTGTTTAGCGGCTAAAACCCGCAGGCCGCTTGAGATTGTCGGATGCAGGGAGAGTGCTGGGCTGGTGCCCGGGATGCGCGAATGCCACGTGCGGAATCTGCAGGCACCGCGAAATCTCTGGGTGCGGGAGGGTGTTGGATACATGTATTAAGGGCCAGGCCTTGCCAGATCATCCGGCAAGGGCCCTGAGCCTGTGCCAGCCAGGAGTCTAAGGCCGCAGGCCTGATGTCAGAGGCTCATGAGGGTGGTCAGCGTGCCTCAGCCATGGGCTGAGAGCTAGGGCCCTGCAAGTAGCTGCACGTGTGTGCATATGTGTTGCTGTCTGCAAGGGTGCCAGGAGTGGAGGTGCTGTATAGGGGCTTTATTTTGGCCTGTAGCTGTTTAGAGTCCTCCTTCAGCTTTTCTTGCTACTTAAGAGTTTCAGGGGCTGGATCCCAAGCTTTGCCCCTAACACTGCTGCTTTAAGGTTCAGCTCCCTCAGGGTCTCCCAGCATTCCACCACTCTGGCTTTCATTCTTGTTGCCTCTTGGCCTCCTCCCTCCCCTGTATTGTGCTACTCCCTAATTGTTTCTAGTTTTTTTTTAGTTAGCAGTGATGGGGTCCCATGGCAATCCGTCTGTGCTCTCTCCCTTCTCTCCCACTCGCCCCCCTCTCTCTAACCTTCTGGTGTTTTCTTGTATTGTGTGGATTTCTCAGTGTCCCTGTGTCACTTAGGGTTTTCTTTCTTGACTCCTATACAGCCTTTAATTGTTTTCTGGGAGAGGTTTTAGGGAACCTTCTCCCTGGTCACCATCTTGAGATGTCTACTCTCTTGAGTTTTATTTTTATTTTATTGATTACAATAAAAAGATCCTAAGAACCATAGTTCTGATTTAATACCTGTTCACCATACCCAACACTTTAGGAAACTGAGTTAAATATTAAGGTCTTGCATTTATGATTGCTTTGGGAAATCTGAGATAAATTATCTGTATTCCCCTATTAGAGTGATTTAGTCACAAAAGATGAAACATAAGTGTGAAAATTTCTCAAAAGCAGGAAATTGGAGCAAAAGGTCAGTAGTAAAAATATAAACCTCCTGAGAAGTCAATAGGTGGAGGAGAAGCATATGATTTCCAACAGGTACATGATAGGAGCTTAAGTGAATTCATTTAAATATTAAGGGAAGTATGGTAACACAGGCTGAAGTGGTTGATATTTGGTTGCAATATTTGCTTGTATGATTTTTTTCTTTGTACTCTTGGCTTTTTGGGAACAGTATCATTCCATATCATCACTCTACTAGACAAAGAAGATGTTCAGTAGATAGTTGTTACATAAATAAAATAGCATTGGCGAAGAACTCTAGAGTTGGTAATGCCAGTAACTACATGTTAGATATGTTATTTAGTCTGCCTTTGCTAGGTACCTTCATCTATAAAATGAAGTGCTGAGCTTCATAATTAAGTCCTTTCCAACTATGAAATATTCTGTAATTTTATTTGCTTATGTATGAGTAGAGCCATACACACATTTTCATCTAATGGAAATGGAGATACATTTCTTAAAAATGTCTTTGCAAATGTATTTTGGTTAATATAGATGCCATCACTTTAGCTTATAAAATAGTGTTTTCAATGATCTTTTAGCATTATAGATTAACTTTTATGTTTCTAAATAAAGCCATATCCTCTGAATGCTGCTGAATTCACACTTCACTAATAACAAGGATCTGATTAAAACTAATTTCATTGTGATTCTTTGACATTTCCAAACATAGAAATGTGTGTGCTGTTCTGAATAAAATTCAGAGCATATCATAAATTGTAAAAGTTACTATTAAAGTTCAGTCTAATATTGGATAGTAGTTATGAAATGAAAAGTACCTGAAAAGCTAACTCTTGCAAGATAAGAGTTTTCTTTAAGTTTTCCCTGCCTCTCCATTTCTTTTACTTTTAGCTTCCATTGTCTCCCCTGGATCCACTGGAACTCTTCTCTAGGCTTTGGTTTATCTTATCAGCTACTTCATCAGTTCTCCAACTTCACTACTTGATAGAACCTAAAATTAGAAAAGCTGATAGTGTCTAAGAGCAAAGGCCAACAAGTCAGTCCACTGAGTGGGAAATCAAAGCAGAAACTTAAATGTGTGTACTGGGTCAGTAGAGGAGGAACAAGTACTTCCTGTGACTTCCAAGACCTGATAGGCACTGGCAACTCATTCCCCAAGTACCAAAGTATTGGACCTGACAGGTAGCAAGGAAAGTTGTGGAAGCAACAGAGGATCTTGACATTTGTCACTGGGCCTCTAGGTTCCATTACTAGGAGCTAGACAGAATTTCAAACCTAATAATAATAGAGTTAGTGCTACTGGAAGACTTCTGCTCTTGGCTGGACTTAATTTAGAAACTAAATGAAGGTCCTGCTCTGTAGTTGGGACCCAGTAATGGAAGAATGCAGAGAAAGTAAAGGCGGGAGGAAGTAGGAAGGGGCTAAAAATGCTTTCATTTTTAGGGAAAAGAACTGGTTAGGCAGACCCCAGAAGGAACAGTAAAATATAAGAGAAAAAGCAGATGAGAATACATTGTTGAGGTTAAGGAAGGAAGTGGTTTAATAAAGAGTACAGGTAATTATACAGTGAATTTTTATCTTATTTATGGGTTAAATTCTTAATTCATGACTTATGTTGAAAATGTTGTAATGTCAAAACTGTTTGACAAAGTCCATCGTAAAGGAACTATATTAGTTATTGACACACAGTTTTTCTATAAAAATTCAACACACATTTTTTTTCTTCCCCAAATTGAAATAGTTCACTCCCTTTGTCTCTTGCTCCCTCTGTCCCTTCCTTCTTCTCTTTCCAGCACCATAAGACATAATTGATTTTCATGTAGGGACCATGTTGAATGTAGAACATCATTTTAAACACTGGACTCAGACTCAGTGAACAAGTAACTTACACTATGAGAGACTTACTGAGATGATGGCAAGTTCATGTATCCCATCCAATGCCTGTTTTGGAACACAGATTGATTGACTGGAATAGCACATACATCACTTGCTTCCCTTATCATTTTCTTTTCTTTCTGTTTGCCAAGGGTGCATAAACTGAAATTTCAGTAAATGTTTTATGGTGTCATTATTTTATTATACTGCAAGAGGTGGGAAGAATAGGGACTAAGAAAAGGCCATTTTAGTACCCATTTAGGGGATTATAAGTGACCTCTGAGTGAAATTTATGCATGATATTGAGGAATGGGAGCCAAGTTTCAGAGCCAGTTAAGAGGAAGTTTCTGAATCTGTTAGTGAAAGATGCAATTATTGATAAAGAGTGTCAAGAGTGGTGTTTAAAACTGGTGTGCATAGGAAATACTTGGAGAGTTTGGTTTAAAATGAAGATTCTTGGACCTCATTTCAGAAGGTCTAATTTAGGGAGTTCCCTGGTGGTGTAGTGGCTTAAGGCTTTGTTGCTGGCGCTGTCAGCGCTGTGCCTGGGTTCGATTCCCAGTCAGGGAGCTACCCACATACAAAAGAAAAAAAGAAAGTCTGATTTAGTAATATCAAAGTAGAGACCAAAAAAAGGAACTTTAAATAAGCAAAAGGTGTTTCAGACGCTGGTGTTCCTCAGATCACATGTTGAAGTACTTAGGTTTTACAGGGGTAGTGTAGAAGGAAAGACATGGTCATTCATTGGGGTTAGCTTTAACAAGAAAGGAGAAGAGCTTTTTTCTGAAAGGTAAGGGTAGATTTAAAAATATGAGTGCCAGGAAAAAGCTATATTGAGGTAGAATGAAGGTAATAGTGTTAATTTGAAGGCTGTAAGGTGACCTTTCAGGAGGCAAGAAATGGGAGAGTAGAGTAGCCAAGAGAAGATTAAAAGGTATAGAAAAGTTTTGAAATAGTTGCTATAGTTGAGCACAGGTCTTTCAAAGATAATAAATTTTCATCATAAGGAAAAATGGTTTCAACTACTCTCTCCCTACTTCCCAACCACCTTCCTTACCCTAAGAACTATTTTCATAAGGAATGAACAATAAATTAAAGACAGAATGTTAAACAGCAGTGATTAGCCAGTTAAATTTAGGCAGTATAAATTTTGGAAAACTGGGTCTTTAAGATTCTGTGACTTTGTCCTATTGGGGAAGCAAAACAATTAGTAACTTGTAGGGCAAAGGCAAAGAGTTACCTTGAAATTCTCTTTGTTTTCTCTTTATACTGCAGGTTTTTCTTTATAGGCATTGTTGTGGGTTTTTTTTTTTTCCTCCTGTCTACTTAACCTTTATTGGGACACTGATTTTTGCAGTATACATAATATCCTTCTTGCACAAAGATGAAGAGATTCAGATATGCTTTTGGAGGACAGTTAGGATAAAGAGATTGTAATCCATTCTAATTTTAGCAAGGTATGGTAGGTGGCCCCTTTCAGATCTGAAGCCAAAGGGCAGGCTGAAATGTATAAATACAAAGCTAACACTTATTGAATGTTTATTGTGAGTCAGATTAGTACTATCATAAGAGTGCCTAGAAAGATGCCCTTCAGCATAGAAGGTGTGATAGTTAATTTTAAATGTCACCTTGGCTAGGCCATGGTACCCAATTTTACCAAATATACATCTAGATGTTCTATAAAGACATTTTTTTTTAAAGATGTGATCAACAATATTTCTTTATTACTTTGTTATTTATTTATTTATTTTTCAATCACAGTAGACATTTAATATTATTTTATATTAATTTCAGGTGTACTACATGGTGGTTAGACATTTATATAATTTACAAAGTTGATCCCCTGATTAGTCTAGTACCCACTTGATTACTATACATGTTATTACAATATTATTGACTATCTTCCCTATGCTGTACTTTACATTCCCTTGACTATTTCATAACTGCCAATTTGTATTCTTATTCCCTTCACCTTTTTCACACAGCCTTCTAATGCTCCTCCCATCTGACAACCATCAGTTTTTTCCTCTGCATCTATGAGTTTGTTCCTGTTTTATCTACTCATTTTGTTTTTTTTCCTTGCACATATAAGTGAGATCACATGATATTTATCTTTCTTTATTTGATTTATTTCACTTAGCATAATACCTTCCAGGTTCATCCATTTTGTTGCAAATGGTAAGATTTCATTATTTTTAATGGCTGAGTAATATTCCACTGTATATGCACCACATAAAAATTGATTAATATTTAAGTCAGTAGACTTTAAGTAAAGCAGATCACTCTTCCTAATGCGGGTGGCCCTTATCTGATTAACTAAAGACCATAAGAGAAAAAACTGAGGACACTGAAGAAAAAGGAATTCTACTTGCAGATTGTATTTGGACTCAATATTATAACATCAGCTCTTGCCATAATTTGCAGCCTGAAAGCCTGCCCTATAAATTTCAGACTTGCCAACTCCCACAATTCTATGAGTCAGTTGCTTAAAATCTCTCACGTGTGTGTGTGTGTGTGTGATCTTTTTCTCTGGAGAACCCTGCTATATAAGGACATTGGTGAAACTTGGTTCTTTGTAATGGTTCAGTGACTTTTACCTATTTGGAATAAGGACTATGGTATAGTTAACACACAATGAAAGATATAGCCTCTCTACCCAGGAAAATGTATCTACATGTACACACATAAAATTTTGCATATGTATACAAGATGCCCAGAGATTAAGACTTCTTGCTCTGGATATAGTTGTAAAACTGATTTTTTTCTAAGTAAAATGGGGTGAGACCTTCTAGGTTAGAGGTCTCATTGAATTTTACTCAGGTTGTAAGTAGAAACCAAAAGCCAAAAATATGGTGGGCAGAGAAGAGTAATGATTTGTGTTCTAAGATTTCTGAAAGGGTCTGAGACCAAAATATGCTTTTGTTGATATGCTTTTGAAGGACACTAAACTGCAAAAGGCACATGTCTTGAGGCAGTTCGCTTGCCAATATAGGGTATGCAGCTGGAAGGTTAATGGGCAGAGAGGGTTCCTGTGTTGACAGCTGAATTGGCACAATGTTTTGCTAAATGTACCCAGACACTCAGTTTCTAGAGGGAAAACAGCAAACAGATATAAAGGAGAAGATTTTAGACAGGCACTGATTTTTAATGCCAAACTATTAATAAAGGATTGTTTAAATTCCTACCAGAATCTAAAATATGCTTTTTTCTTTTTATTATATGGGAATTTCTTCCTTTTCAGATGGTTTCATGGATATTTTATACTGGAGTTCAGACAGTTGATGTTCAAAGTACTACTTTTTCAAGTAATGATCTGTGACCCATAAATTTGAGCAAAAGTAGCTGCTAGGGATTAGTATAAAAAGGACTCAGATTCAGTAAAAGTTAGTAAAAATTTAATAGAAGATAAATTAAGCTTTGAAATAAAGCAGCTCAAAATATGAAGAATGTTATATGCTGAATTTAAAACATCAGAGACCATCAGTTAACTTACTTTTCCAGGTTAACTCATTTTTTACATGTATCAGAAAAAGCTTTTTCTGTCATTTCTATGCATATATTTGATACTTTTCATTGAATCATTACAGTATAATTTAAGGTTGCACTGGTACCAAAAAGATTCAGACCTTTACATGCCAAGAATTGTAAATTGTGAAAGGGAGAATACTGTTAAAGCATTTGCATATGTTTTTCCACTCAGTTTAATGCCCGTGAGGCTCAGTCACATCTACTGGTTCAGGCTTAAATGATAGGGTGAAGTTTTGTTGTACGTTGGCAAATAAAGATATAACAAATTCTGTGTATAACATGGTATGATGACTAATTTTATGTGTCAACTTGACTGGGCTACAGGGTGCCCAGATATTTGATTGAAAATCATCCTGGGTTTTCTGTGAGGGTGTTTTTGGATAAATGGGCAGACTGAATAAAGCAGATCACCCTCCATAATGTGAGTGAGTCTAGTTCAATCAGTTAAAGTCCTGACTCAAACTGAAACATTGGCTCTTTCTGGGTCTGTAGACACCGAACTTCAGACTAGAACTACAGTTATCAGCTCTCTTGGGTCTCAAGCTTGCCAACTCACCCTGCAGATTTTGGGACTTGTCAGTCTCCATAATCATATGAGCCAATTCCTGATAATCTCTCTATATCTAAATCATCCTACTGGTTCCGTATTTCTTGAGAACTCTGACTAATATACATAGTATTAAAATAGTTTTAGCTCTTATTTTAAATTTTGGATTCTTCTATGACTGTTCATAATAGTGTTATTATAAGCTTTGTATTCTTGTATAACTTTTACATTTATAATGATTATTTTTCAAATGTACTAAAATTATTCTTAAAACTAAAATTATTGGTAAAATATGAAAAATTTGGAAAGAATCTAGTGATGAGATTGATTTGGTTTATTATATTAATATTATATATTATATTAATAAGATGATTCAATGGGTGTTATCCACATTAACAAAAATATAAATAGAACATTATACTAGAAATTCTTCTACAAAATCACTAGAAATTTAAAGATAAGAAATATGGAAGTAAGTTAAAGAGAAGTTATTTTTGTTGGGGATCAGTTTCATGGAAATAAGAATTACTCAAGTCCTCAGTGTGTTTATACAGTGAAATTTTGAAAAGAGTTCTAATCTCTGCCAAGTTACAACAGCACTTGAAACAAAACAAAATGAATGTAGAAATAAGGCTTTCAAATTCAGGGGAAATGAAACAGCTTAATGTTATAAAAAATGTACACAAACACAATTTGAATCTGATGCTGAAAATGCACTTATTAAATAACATTCTATTATAGTGCAACAATTAGATTAGCAGGCAGCAATGAAAATACAATTAGTACCTTGTCTGAAAATAAAACTGAGAGAAGAATATAAGAATGTACATAAAATTTTACTTGACTAATTAGTTTATAGACTGACATACATAATTTTTTTACAGTTCAGCTGGACAATAAAAAAATATTTTAGAGCTTCCCATTTGCTTGTTTTTATAGTGTATGTGAGCATGAGGGCATTTATAACTTTGTAAATTACTTGACCCAGAAAGAAGAAATTTGTTTTTGAGATTTAAAGGGAAAATATAACACAACTAACATGTTATCCAAATTTTTAAAAAATGATAAAATATTTCATTATATTTAAATTTGTTTAACAGCAGATTTGATTTATCCACACTCTTTCAGAATCAGCAAAACTCTAATTATATGCCATACTTTAAACTAATTCATTTGTAAATATTATCTCACTTAATATCCTATGAGGTAGGTATGGTTTAATATTTCTAATTTACATCCCAAGGAAAAGGTTTAAAGAGGTCAGGGTCAAATAGTAATTAAATGGGGAACAGAACTCTAGCCCCAGGTCTTTTGGACTTCAAACATTTTGCTCTTAACCACTTTAATACTATAACTTGTAATAATTCAACTCTGAAATAATTTCATATGAATATTTTTTCATCTTTGTGGATTAGTCATGATCAAGTGTGTCATGAGATTGCAAGTCATGCCATTCAAACCTATTACATTTTATACTCTGGTTTCTCTTCAGATGGTATAAATCAAACCGGTTACATTTAGAAATGAATTTTCTATGTGAATCAGGATTTTCTTCTAAATGTAAATCAAAAGAAAATTTAGAAATTAATTAAATATTGAAGTTTAAGCTACTATGATTTGATAACTATAATTTAGAGAGTCATGGAAGCACTATCATTATTCTTAATTAATTACTTTATATTATCTATTTTAAATCTAAACCTACAAAGATCATTATACTGAAGTTTAGTTAAGATTTGATTTGAAGAAATGTAGATTTTATGCAAAACAAACATTTATAGTTATGTCAAATTCTGTATTGTCTTATTTTCATGACAAAAACTGATATACAACCCCAACACCATTCAAATTCCAGGTCTTGAGATTAAATCCTGGATTCTTATCAGTGAACCATGATGTTTACAGATAACTTCATCTCAATACACCAGAAATATTTAAATCAAAAATTTAAAAAGAAACCAAAGAAAATCAATAGTGTTTTCAAGAAAAGGTAAACTTCCAGTCCATCAAAAAGAGTGTATGAATTACTAGTCAGTGACTTGCTAAGTTATCAAAAATAAAGATCTTTTGGTTTGGTGTTTGTTTATTTTAATTTCTTATCAAATGTATATATTGCATCACTTTTCCTGAATCATAGATAAAACTTTATACATTTTTTTCTTGTTTGATAGAATATTTTTATGAAATTATTTTTACTTGTTATGGTGCATCTATCATTTTTTCTTTGTAGGACTAAATTAATCCCTACTTCAAAATAGCTTGTTGTCTGTAATCAATTCTTTTATAATAATTGTATCTGAAATTATACTTTTGAAGGAAATTTTTTTTGTCTTTCGGACACAGTATAAAACATTTTATAAATTCTTAAAAACATTTTTTAATCAGTAGCAGGTTATCAAAATAAAACAGTTCTACAACTAGTAGTATATATCATTCAAACAGTAAAATAAATACAACAATTATTTTTTTATCTTCCTAATACTGCATGGCCAATTTCACATTAAACTATGTCAGAATTAGCTGTGACTAAAATATGCAGAGTATCAATTTGCAATGGCTTGTAAATGCAGGCCTACATGTTGTGGGATTAATATTTTTCATGCATAGGAAATCAGAACAAACATATTTTCTTCAGTCATGTCAGACCTTGACACTGTCATATTCACATGGCCTTCACAACCAAGACCAAGAAATACACAGTGTGTAAAAAGACTAATTTGATAAATGACAGAAGCTGACAGGTACCAGCTTTAGATATCATTTTAGAAATTCTGAATTTACAGAGGGTGCCAAAAAATGTATACACATTTTAAGAAAGGAAAAAACTGTATTAAAATTGTAATAATAAATACTGATAACAAAATATGAATACAAATCATGTTTGACTACTGCAATTATGAGAGGTGCTCAAAGTGGTTACTATCACTATTTATGTAATACTCAAATAACATCTCATAAAATGTGTATACATTTTTTGCCACCCCCATATTTATGTGAAAACTGAAATATGCAAATCAGTGGCTCCAAAATTGCATTTTCAGTGATATAATGATAGTATAAGTGTCTCCTTTGAAATAATAAAGGAAATGAAAATCAATTTAATTTTTCTCTACCTTAATAATTAACAATTTAGGTATTTGGTAATATTTATGTATAAGCATTTATTAATAATAAGAAATTTAGTAATGAGACCTGCCTTGAGGAAGAAAAGAGGGATGAAAAGAGGATTCCTTGAGCCATACAGACTTAATACATAGCTGGATGACTTTTGACAAGTTTATAAAACTTCTTGAATGGCATTTTCTTTTCATTTGAAATACGAGGAAAAAGGCCTATCTCATATGTTTCTGTGAAGATTAAGTTTTAAATCAGTGTAGAATTACAAATACAGTTGGGCTGACAGTAGGTTCTCAGTAAACATTCCTTCCCTGTCCTCATTTTATCATTGTTCTTGCTCAAAAATGATCTAGAAGAGCGCTAATACGGTAACCACCAGCCACATGAGGCTATTGGGAACTGAGATGTGGCTACTCTGAACTGAAATGTGCTGTACGTGTAAAATACACACTGAATTTTGAAGACGGTTATAAGAAAAACAATGTAAAATATCTCATTTATTATACTTATTACATGTTGAAATGGTACTATTTTAGATATATTAGAGTGCATAATATACATTATTAAATTCATTTCACCTACGATATGAAAAATTTAAATTACAAATATACTTATCTCACAATACATCTCTGTTAAAAGTGCTCATCTAGAAATGAAACAATTCAAGAAATCTAAGGTTCTAATAAAATTCCTAATCCATAGAAGAAAAGGAAAAGATTTTACTGTGTTTTCATACTTTAGAGTCCTTGTAGAAAGGAATCATATTTTTATTACAATCTTGTAAAAAGCAAATTATATCAGCTAGCAAACATTTTTGATTAGGCTCTTTAGAGTTACAAGGTGAAAAGGAGTTTTGCCTGATTTGTCTAATATAATTTTAAAAATTGGAATAAAGTAGAGAAAATCATATTGTAATTTTTGTTCTCTTTGCCTTGCTCATAATGATCACATCAGGCAACACTCAAGCACTTACTCCTTACAGCTAGTGGAGCCAAGTGTCTCGTGAACTACCTAAGATTTATTGAGGGCTTGACCAGCCAAATTCCTTAACCTAGAGAGGGCCTTAGCCAATTTCTCAGAAGGTGGAGTTGACAAGAGGAACTGATAATATTAGCTAGGCTGACCATCTTCACGGTGTAATAAAGCATACTTTCTAAAAGGCAAGTCTGATCATGTCTTTTCCTTTAAAATCTTCAATTACTCCTCATAGGTCTTAAGAGAAAGTTCTTGTCCAGAAGTTTTCATTGTTACATACAAAGCTCTTTTCTTTCTTTGTCCCTAAAAATATGTTGAGCACTATAGTGGTAAGGATTCCTCTATGCTGCTTGTCTGCTATAAGGAATGCAGCCCAGCTATAGCTGACTTAGGCACACTTCTCCAGGGAGCCTGAAAGAATTGTTTGCTTAGCTGTTCCTCTGCTGTTAAGTTTTTCTCCAAAAAAACACCCTTGTTCTTTTCATCTGTCCCTCTAGAATTAACATTATAGTGGAGAGACATAATAAATATATAGAATATTAGAGTAGCCATTGTGAAGGAAAAACAGGTGTTGAAGCGGGGAATAAGATGTATACATTGTAAGAGTTTTGGATTTTGGATGGTGGCCACAGAGACCTCATGGAGAAAGTGGTATTTGAGAAAAATATGAATGAACTGCTATTACCCTGTGGCTTCATCTTGTGTCCTTAAAATTAGGAATATCTCTTGCCAGAGTTTCAACCCTTTCCCCATAGACCCAGTATGAGTAAATACAGGAAAATACTGAAAGTAGGAGTAAATATGGAAAAATACTAAGCAGGATAAAAGACTTGCAGACAAGGCCTGCCAGGAAGTCCAGGGAAATACAAATGAACCACTTGAAACAAAAGGAACAACTTTCATTCTCCATGTATTTTATCTTCAAGCATGATTGTAGTCTCTGGCTCACAATTTTTCTGTTGAGTCTACTCTAGTTTCAATAGATAGTCATGAGATTAGATTAGTAGGTACTAACCAACAGCAAAAATAAAAAAAAAAAAAAGAAAAAAAAGAAAAGGAATAGAAAATAATATAATTTGCTGCAGTAAAGACAGAATTATTTCAAACATATACGTATTCAGCTGTGCATTTGCTGGGCAATGATATAAAATGTAGTTCTTACTGTTGGTCAAAGAGTTTGAAAATTACAGTGCTAAGAGGACTTTTCACATGATATATCCTACAGAGGGGTTAAGAAAAAGAATGAGGCAAGAAGGGAGGTGTAATGGGCTCTTATGTCCAGGAAATGAGAGTATAGGGCTAAGGGAAGATAATCAGGCATCCATTTATCTCCATCTATTGTATTAGAGATTAACAATTACATTTAATAGCTTATGTTCCTTAGTCTTTTTTTTTATGTTCCTCACATATGCATATGTACACATGTACAATTGTGTGTATTTCTTTGTATACAGTTTGTGGTTTACTATAATAGTTACCAGGAAGATCCTGAGGACAAAAGATAAAGAACCTATAAATTTATATTCAAAGGAAGTAAAAAAAAAATTGAGGAAAGTACTCTACCGCTGACATGAACAGAATCCTAAATGGGAGAGAGCTCAGTCTGTGGGAGGTTCTGCAAAGAGAGAAGGAGACAGGGAATATAGGAGCTAGTAGAGCCCCATGAGAAGGTATAAGAGTTGAGCTGTAGAAAGGCTCAAATAGGGTCCCAAACCCAGGTCCCACTACAGTTTTCTAAAATTCAAACTTAGCCCTTTGGTTGTTCTCTCTACACAATTACCTCATTAAATGTATCTCTTCTCATGCTTCAGTTATTACTTAATGCAGATGATTTCTTAAATCTGTGTCCACAAACATAGTTTCTCTTGAATTCCAACAAGTATCTTCAGATTCCTGCTGCTAAATTCTTTTTATTTTATTTTTTTACTTTTTATTTTTTTTTTTAAATAATTGTTTTATTTTTCAATTACAGTTGGAATGCAGCCCATGGTCACTTGTCATGTAAACCAATCAGTCAAAGCTTTACAGACTGATTATAACCATGAAGTGAAAAAAAAAATTTTTTTTTTTTCATATTACATGACTGGATACTTTCTGGACAGCCTTCATATAGATATATAGACATACAGATATATAGATATATAGATATATGGGTATATAGATATAATCTAGGACAAAAGATGCAAAGTCATTTAGGGAGAGAATTGCTTTCTTACCATCTTACATTTCTTGAGCTTCAAATTTTCTTCTACCAGCACATACATATATACATGTGTGTGTGTGTGTGTGCGCGCGCGTATATATATATATATATATATATATATATATATATATATATATATATACGCGCGCGCACACACATTATGTGTACATATGCATGAATGTCTCTGGAGAGCTGAGATGCAGGTGAATGAGAAAATGAAGCACCCTTTGGTCTTTTCTAAAGACATAGATAAAGGAAAGTCAAAGTCAACCAGCCTGGTTAAAAAAATAAGAATATAAAGATCTCTGCATCCAAGATGGTGAGCTACATTAACCCACATTGAGAAGGGCTTTCTTCAATAGCAGTTCTGTCCACTACATGTAGTGCAGGAGGTGAGATTTTCTAATAGAAGAAAGTAAGGTTTGTTACTTTAATTCAGTGGCGATGTGTGTGTTTTCTCTAAAGCAGTACCTAACTATTTTTATGTTGTTACTATGATCCCCTTTTACTTATAAATTGGTGTCCTTTGGAGAAATATGAACTACTTTTAGATTAACGCAGTTTCGAAGATGTTGAAATCTCCCTCGTTTGCCTAGTTTTGTCTTTCTCATTTGGATCTATAGATGCCTTCAGTTCTGAGGAAATTATATTTTCATTTCCCATTGAACAGAGCTTAGAATTGCATTAAACTCTCCAATTTTATAGAATTTACAGAATCCTTTGATTTTTAATTTAAAAAGAAATAACATTTTTATTTCTCTAATATTGTGGTTTTCTTTCTGGTTATTCACAATGCCTCAAGAAATAGTTCAATGATTCAGAAATTTTATTTCAAAGTTCCTTTTATAACTTGGGATATAATTCATCTGGGACAAAAGATGTAAAGTCATTTAGGGAGAGAATTGATTTCTTACAATCTCACATTTCTTGAGCTTCAATTTCCTCCTACAAACATCATTTTTGCTATCCTTGACAGAGAAGATGGAAATAAAATAAAAGTTGAGTGATATAGCTTTTTCTTTGTCATGTGTTATAAAAATGTTGCTTTGAAGCTAGATGTTCATTTTCTGTAAACATAACTTCAAAATCCTATTTTGTGTGTCTTTAGCATTTTGGGGAAACCTCACTATGTTCTGGTGTTTGGCCTTTGCAGAATCATTCTTACACTTCTTAGCCACCCTTAAATATTTGTTGTTGATTATATCCCTTTCTTCTCTCTATTGTACATGTTTTCTTTTATAGATAAATTCACCTACTGTTTTTCCCTTTCACAGTTCAGTGATTATTTTGACCATGAAATGTTAATTATCATCAACTCTGTGTTTTTGGTTCTTATAGAAAAATGGGGAGACGGGGACAGAGATAGAAATAGATCTTTGTCATCAAAATGTATAATTTCAATCTATTTCTGATTGTTTCTCTTTATCCTATTTTTTCTTTATTTTATTTTTTAATTTAATTTTATTTTTTGTAGTATGTGGGTAGTTCCCTGGCTGGGAATCGAACCCAGGCCGCAGCGTTGACAGCACCATCGCTGAAGCCTTAAGCCACTATACCACTAGGGAACACCCCCTTTTCTTCATTTTAAAAAATGTTTCAATGAGGTAAAACTTCAGATTTCTTTTGTCATCTTCAAAACATATTTTATTTAATGTTTTTCAATAATGCACCTTTTGATTATAGTTTAAAATAGAACTGGATTTGGTTCATTATCCGATGAAATGAAATTAGGAAATTTCAAACGTATAAAAACAATATTCATATGATAGTAATGAAATTGAAAAGCTACAGAATGCCATGTTGCTCAGGAGTGCCTCGGAGACTAGGAAAAATAGAGGCACAATGAAGAAGATTTAGATATATCAACTGTTACTTCTGTTATACAGATAGGAAGTCAAGGCTCAGGAAATTTAGAGTCTAATTTGTCCATGAAAGTAGGGCAGTCTTTAAACATTTCTGGAATTTGTTTCATGAAAGTCAGCAGTCAGCCTTGGGAATGTTTCTTAATTCCAAGCCATTTGCACATATATATATTTTTTTGTCTTCCTACAGTTCTCAAGTCTACATATTAATTTTTATCTAGATATTACTACATATGTTTCTACCAGGGTTCTTCCATTGGAAGATGCAGTGTTTATGAGTCAGGACTCAGTTAAGGGAATGGCACTTGTGTAACTCCTAAACTTTCCAAATATTTTTCTGGACTTGGAGGATCAAATGTATTGGTAAGAATAATAAGATTTATAAAGTACTTTAAATATACATAAGCTATTTTTTATTGGATTGTGCAGGGAGTATAAGCTCTATCTGAAACAAGTTGCTAGCGTACAAAAATGCTAAAGAGGATTTTAAAACTAAAAATAAATAGAAAACCAATGTGTTTAGAGGGTCTGACACTTGGATTGGCTCAGGTAACCAAGAAGCAAGTTATGAGAAGGAAGAAAATAAAATGGGGATGGGGGTGTGATTAAGTAATCACTGCTTATTAGAATAATTGATAGATATTGAAAATGATTAACCTTGTGTTTAAAAATAAACTATAGGGGGAGTTCCCTGATGGTGTAGTGGCTTAAGGCTTCAGCGCTGGCACTGTCAGTGCTACGGCCTGGGTTCGATTTCCGGTCAGGGAGCTACCCACATACCAAAAAGCAAAAAAAAACAAACAAAAAAAACAACAACAAAAAAACTATAGGTAGTTTGCCTTCTGTCTCTTTCTTCTTTAATTTTCTACTTGATTTTTTTTTTTTTTTTTTTTTTTTTTTGTAAACAATGGCAAGTTCCTTAACACAGAGAAAATGCCCACAATTGCCCACTGGGGATCATAAAGAAAGAATAAAATGTATTTTATTTATATTATTGCTTAAATCACATAAGAAGAATATAAAGCTTCACAGATGAATACTATACTATTCTTGAAATGACTGAACCTTTGAAATAACAACTATCATTAATTTTATTTAAACAAAATAGTTGTCATTCAGTTATGTCCCATTTCAGGTAGCACCTTTGTCATGCTATTCTTTGGTGCCGAAGGAAAACTAATGTATTACATGTAAATTGTGGAACCACGTCACAATTATTATTTGACATCTACTAAACACACAATATAATATGTACTGCTATTTACAGGATCATAAAAATTTTGTTGAACTTCTTATCTACAGTTCAACAAAATTTCACATTGGACAACATATTCTTCTGCATCATGGATATAGCCAAAAAAATAAAACCCCAAATACATTAAATCTACTTAGATTTTAAAGCTCATTAATGTACTCTTAAATGAGTGTCAGATGAGAGTTAAAATTCTTCATTAGAAATAGTGCTCTCTTCTAAGTTTTATCCTTGTGAAGTTCATTAAATCTCCTTAATGCATCTGTTGTTAAGTCTTCTACATCAGGCAGAAATTAGTATAAAGAGTTTTAAATCATGTTCATCCTCTCAGAGTTGCTTAAAATGTGCTTATGTACGGTTACTAAGTATAATAGAGTATTTTTATTGTAATAAGTAATTTGAAAATTTTCCATTATAAATCATCTAAAAACATTCTTGCTGAAAACATAACTTAAAATGAGCCTGAAAATGTTCTTTTACATTTCAAATTTTTAGTTCTATATTTTGATTTAGGTTTTTAATCAGATATATTTCAGTACATCAGAAATTACCCTAGCTCTGTCCAAGGTTATGCAGTTTAACAGAAGACAGCATTTTGTACTCAGCAAGTTTTACAGGGTAAAATGAAAACATGTTTGTAGATTAATGATGGAGTAGTCTTTATGATTAAATTTTCAGATGAAGAGTTGCAGCATCATGCAGTGGAAATAACACAGGGCTGGAGTTAGGAGAAGTGAATCGGAGCTCATTAATGGGTTGAATAACCTTGGGAAGTCACTTGGTTTCTGGGAGGCTGTTTTTCTCCTAATTTTCTACAGGGATGATAAAATTCAACTCACAACATTATTGAGAGGCAACTTTGCGAGAGCCCACAGTTCAGTCTGCTGGTTAGTTGATAAATATTAGTTTTTTATATTTAGAACAAATGGAGGATTTTATTATACTTTTGTAAGATATATTCAAAGCCTTAATTATCACACACATTTAATATTTAGCTATCTAGATAGATACATTGAGGTCTAATGTGCTCATTAAGTGATGGTGTGAGTTTAGTTTTGGAAGGACTATGCCTTTATTTGACAGAATCACCCTGATTTTATTGTTTTATTTGGTGAAAAAGAAGGTGTATGCCCACTTTATATATACGTAGCCAGGTTTAGTACATAAAGAAAAATCTACAGGTTTATAGAAGCTCTAAAACTTTAGATGCTTATCATTTCATCTGAGGAAAAAAAATGTCAGCCTTGATTTTTTCTTCTGTTTGTAACGAATCTGAGGCAGTTCAGCAACTCAGTAACTGTAAATATCTACCTTCGGAGTTGCTTGGGGAATTGGTAGAAATTATATGGAAAAATCTAGTTTAGGAGTGACCTCTAGATTTTATTTCTCTAGCTGCTGGAGGAGGGATACATTTGAGAAGCAGTGTGTGTGAGTATGAACCAAGACATTGTTGGTTGTTGCTTGATGAGGTGACTTATTTGTGGAGTGGGAACAACTGTTTCAAGCTAGATGATCTCGGCCCGAGATACTGCTGTTATGGAAGTCACATACAGAAAGATTAGTGGCAAACCAGGTTTAACAGAGTGTTTAAGTGTTTAAGAGGGGAACTCAAAGACTTTGTCCATGTGGATCGACTTTCAGGTCGAGCCAAATGCAGTACATGCTGTTTGCCTTGGAGTGTTTCTTGGTCACATGGAAATATGTTTTTTTTTTTTTTTTTCCTGATTTAAATCAACTCTTCAACATGAAATGTTAACAAAATCATCTAGCCTAGAGTTTGAAAATATATTCAACACAGTCTTGAAAATATTTAATGCTTCAAATAATTTTCTCTAGCCTCTGAGATATCTTGCACTAAAAATGTCTTTCTACTGAAGTAATTTCTGAAATACTAGTTTCTACTTTTGCATTTGGTTCCCAGGACAACTATACCTCTGAAGCAAAACAGACTTTTTATTTTATTTTTTTCCTTTTTTATTTTTTGGTTCTGAACTCATCCTGAAGACATAAACAACTTGCTTTGATGGCTAGCTGACTCTGGCCTGACACGGATCTCCTCCTACTCTTTCATTTCTTACCCCAAGGAGCAGTAAACATGAATCGTGACCTACCAATACAACCCCAGAACTGAGAAGAGATACACTGCAGCTAAACAGTAGGTAGAAATAAAAACATTGCCTCAATTTGATAATATTAAATATGCTGTGGGAAGACAGTCTGCAAGAGAAAGGATAAATAACCTACATAATGAAGAATTAGTTAGCAGTGTTATGTAAATATTGTAGCAGCATCAATGAGGAGGTAAGCAGAAGTATTTTAAGACACTGTATTATACAATACAGTGTGCACTGTTTCCTGGTGATAAGGTTTTTAAAGCATCTTTATAAGCCCTTCTTCTCTGTTGTGACAGGATTATTTTTGCACCTTTGGAAAGCAACTGAAAAAAAGGAAGCTTGGAAAAAATCCTAACAAAGCAGCTATACTCAAATAGCTTAAACTGTAAGAAGAACTGACTCAAGATACAATAATTGATTTTATCAGATTAAAACACAAGTCTAAATGATATCCTGGGATTTTTTTTTTTTTTTTTTTTTTTTTTTTTTTTTTTTTTTTTTTTTTTTTTTTTTTTTTTTTGGTCACTTGCTTGAGAGTGCTGGTGTTTTCTCTGCTTGCTTGAGATTTTGGCCGATAGCTTGAGTTCTGGTTAATGGATAGTCTATTACAATTAGATATGATTAATCAACCCCTTTATACAACTAACTCTTGATTTCCTAGCAATGTTTATATCATTTGTAGACTTTCTTTAGGTAAGTTTAATTAAAGGATGTCTTCTTTACTACATTATTTGTATTACCATAGTTGTATATTAGTCAAGAGGACACCAGAGCAGGAATATGTCTAGAAATAGAAGCTAGAAGCTCGAATGTGTTGGATGAAAGTAGATTAAAAATACAGATACAAGAAAAATCTTTAGGTTGAAAGCAGATTGAAAATGAAGGTAAGTCAAAATATGGAAATGCAGGCGTAGACTAGAATCTAGGAGTTGCATTCAAGTAACCAAAAACATTGAACAGGGGACAGATGAGAACAGGATGTATTTAGCAGTGGCAATCAGGTGTCTAGAAATGAATCTAATCTCTGGGGCCTTAGGAGACCAAGGTCAGGGTCCAGGGCTTACAGAAAAAATATTCTTCCACTTTGGAAAAGTCCTGCTTCAGATGTTATTTATAATCCCAGACTCAAGAGCTGTTCAGTTCAATGAATGAATGGCCAAGATGTGTCAAGTCAGTCCCTGTGTGTGCTTCCTAAGTTGATTGTGGTGGTTATTGCTTCTCTAATTCTATTGTGACTAAGAGCACTGAAAAAGACTGTACACAGTGACGAGCCTTCTATAATAAAATCTCCTGTCTCCCCACCACCTCCAAGTTATTTACCAAACCCAATTACAGTGTAAATAAGTGAATAGTTAATGTACTGCTGGAACATCAGGAGGGAAAGAGATTGGTGGATATTTTTGAGCTGGCCTAAGAGGTGGCATGGTTGGAACCTGAGATGCTACTAAGCCATCTGAGTTTACATATACTGAGATAGGATATGGAAATGGAACTGGGATCAAGGTCAAGTTTGTTTTCCTGAGTTATGAATTAGGATTTTGGAGAGATTGCTAAGGAGAATTGTTCTTCAAATTTTCGGTAAATCATTGAATTTAATGTGAATTTTACTTTATGACTTCTCTTTATCATGTTCACTGGGGTCTAATTGAACAGAGCAGACACTATCCAGAGGCCTGTTGCAATCAGTATTTTTATGAAAGAAAAGACTCTAGGAAACTCAATCTGAAAAGAACTACTCTAAAGAAGTTGAAGGTTTTGTTAAAATCTAAATATTTACCATAATGTTGAGTTTTGAAATGCCAACACAGTCAAGGAATGGTAATTAATTTGTGCAAACTTCCACCCTCTAATACATCTAACTGTGGAAAGTAAGGTTTTAAAACTTGAAATATCTGTAGGGTGGATGGTGGTAACTATATTTCACTTTAGGTTTCACCTCAGTAATAAGATAAAACCAGTTTTAAAAAATTTTATTTACATGGAGAACTTTTAAAATGCAAGTTATTGTTAATACTTTTAATTTTAACCCATGGTCACTTGTCATGTAAACCAATCAGTCAAAGCTTTACTGACTGATTATAGCCACAAAGTGAAAAAACATTTTTTTTTGTTTTTAATTGAAACAGGCCAATGCAGAGTGAAATTCATCTTGACAAGAGAGTACAGTTAATAATAAAAGAAAATGTCAACCATATTTAGTTTTCAAGAAAATACTTTCTTGAAGTACTCAGTGACATTTGATTGGCTAACCTGCTCTAAGTCTTCATTATCACATTCCAGAAATAACTTCTTTCTGGATTTCCCAATAGAAACATACTTTTAATCCTGGAACTTTTTTTTTTTTTTTTTGTACATGGGTAGTTCCCTGGCTGGGAATCGAACCCAGGCCACAGCGCTGACAGCACCATTGCTGAAGCCTTAAGCCACTACACCACCAGGGAACTCCCAAACTTTTATTTTTAAAACAACATTCTTTTCTATTAAATACATTAATGCAAAATTAATCAAGTTCCATATATTAATCAAACTATTGTCTTCTCAATTTCCTTCCCCATTCCTTTTTTTCCCATCTCTATTCTCATTTGGGGACACTTTCTCTTTTATGTAAATGAAGTTATAAGGGAGACCCCACAGATTCTGGCCTAGAGATGGATAGATGTAGCTGAGTCAATCAGATTACTTCATTGAGATTTTATGTAGAAGCTCTGGGAAATAAATACTTTCTCCTTTCTCTGGCTAATCCAGGATGTGTGAGACTGAAGTCCATCTCACACTACACAGAAAAATCAAATCCTTAATAGGAAAATGAGGGAAAAAAAACACTCAGATAAGCAAAGATGGGGAGAGCAAAAGAAGGTGTGGTGGCAGGAGAAAGAAGGAAATAAGGTCAGGGACACAAGAAGCAGAAAAAGGGAGACCTAATCAGGTATCTGGATTTACCCCTGTTCTTCCCAGCAAACAGTATAAATTGCCTTACTCCTTTTACTTTCTTTAGACAAGTTTGAGTTGATATTCTATCATTTGAAATTGAAAGTGTCCCAACTAATATACTGTTCAAATAGATTTTCTGCTGGTATGAAGTGTGCCTAAGTTTCTCCCAACTTTTTGGCATTTAATTTAAAAACTCTTTAAGTGAGCTGGTCAGTTTAACTTTAAGGTCTTTGCCTGTCAGAAGTTAATTTAAATAGGTGATAGTGCTGATACTATCCCAAATTGACTCCCTTAAGGTCATTATTATGGAATTATTGGAATTGAACTAATCTAAGTACAGTTAACCAATTCCTTTTTAATTGGTTTCTGTGGTCTCCCAAATTCACTTAAGGATTTGTTTGTTATAAATTGAATATGGCAAAGAATAAATTAAAAATCAAATATGTATGTTTAGGATTTTAAATGTAGTGTTACTTAAGAAACAAACACAACTGTCTACCCTCAAAATACCCCAAACTGTCTACCCCTTGTTGCAGCTCAATTTTAATTTTTATTATTTAAATGTAGTTCTGTGCTTCTAGCAAATGAAAAATTAATATGTATAAATACATATATAAATGAAGTACTTTTAAAAAATAAATTTTATATTTTAGAGCAGTTTTAGGTTCATAGCAAAATTGAGCGGAAGGTACAGAGATTTCACATATACAGTAGACTCTCAGTTAACTGGCACCCATGGGATTGGTAGATGTTGCATAAATATAAGTAGACTCTCTGTTAACCAGAACTGAAGCCACCGACACTCTCTCTCTCTGTCAATTACTTGAGTTGTGGTTAACGGAGCATCTACTGTACCTTTTGCCCCTGTATATGCCAAGCCTCTCTCCCACTATCAAAATCCTGCCCCAGACTGGTACCTTTGTTACAACTGATGAACCTACCTTGACATACCTGGTACCTTTGTTACAACTGATGAACCTACCTTGACATACCACTATCACCCAAGGGCCATAGTTTATATTAGGGTTCACTCTTGGTGTTGTACAATCTATGGGTTTGGACAAATGTATAATGACATGCATTATAGTATTATACAGAGTAGATTCATTGCTCTAAAAAATCTTCTTTCCCCAGCTTACTCAATCCTCTTTCCATACCAATTCCTGGCAACTATCAATTCTTTTACTGTCTCCATAGTTTTGCCTTTTTCAGAATATCATATAGTTGGAATCATATAGTATGTAGCCTTTTCAGTAGGCTTCTTTTACTTAGTGATATGCACTTAAGTTTCCTCCATGTCTTTTTATGGCTTGATAGCTTCATTTTCTGGATGTTCCACAGTTTATTTATTCATTCACTTACTGAAGGACATCTTGATTGTTTCCAAGTTTTGACAATTAAGAGTAAAGCATTAAAAAAATGAAATCATACCATTTGAGACAACATGGATGGATCTAGAGGGTATTATACAAAGTGAAATAAGTCAGAGAGAAACAAATACCATATAATTTCACTTATATCTAGAATCTAAAGAACCAAATAAACAAACAAAATAACCAAAACAGAAGCAGTCACATAAGATACTGAGAACAAACTGATGATTACCAGATGGGGAGGGAGGTTGAGTGGCAGGGTGATAAAGGTGAAAAAATTAAGAACTGCAAATTGGTAGTTATGAAATAGTCCAGGGAATGTTAAAGTACAGCATAGGAAATATAGTCAATAATATTGTAATAACTATGTATAGTGCCAGGTGGGTACTAGACTTATCAGAGGGATCACTTCATAAATTATATAAATGTCTAACCACTGCATTGTACACCTGAAACTAATGTGAAATTATATTGAATGTCAACTATTATTGAAAAATTAAAAAAATAAGAAAAATAATAAAGCTACTATAAATATTTGTGTATACGTGTTTGTGTGAACCCAGCTTGTCAACTCTTTTGGGTAAATACCAAGGAGCACAATTGCTGAGTCATATGGTAAGCGTATGTTTAATTATCATAAGAAATTGCAAACTGTCTTCCGAAGTGGCTTTACCATTTTGCATTCTCATCAGCAGTGAAGGAGAGTTCCTGTTAATTCACAACTTACCAGCATTTGTGTTTTGGATTTGGCCTGTTCTTTAGGTGTGTTGTTTGTAATATCTCATTGTTGTTCGGATTTGAAATTCCTGGATGACATATGATGTTGAGCATCTTTTCATATGCTTATTTGCCATCTGTATATCTTCTTTGATGGAGTCTGTGTTCTGATCTTTTGCATATTTTTAATCAGGTTTTTCCTTTCTTATTATTGAGTTCAAATACTTCTTAGCAGTCAAATATAGTAATTCATTCTTGGAATGTGTTATTTCTAAAATAGAACTATAAAAAAGTGCAATATACTCTCATCAGGAACATTGACCCTTATTATGAATATTTTCCAAATCCTAGGAATATTCTTTTTCTCCTAAGGATTCTATGTGGCTTTGTCCTTTTAAGCAATAATCACTCTATTATCACTTACTCATTTTAGGTGCTTTGTTATTTTCAAAGCAGGTCTACATAAGTTTGCCATGACGAGATACCCTGTTTTTATCAAATGTTATTCTCTGCATTTTTTAAAGTAGAGAAGCAGAGGTTTGAAGTTTATATGTTTACTCAGAGTTGGTATGCACAGATGGGACTTCAACTTGGACCTCTGATTCAAGTTCGAACTGCTAGAAGAGGTTTGAGTTTTTCTTTTTTGTTCCTTTTCAAGGAAAGAGAGACTATACTTTGTGACAGATATGTGAATTTTATGTTAGTCCTGTCAGTAGGCTTTCTTAACTAAAAATGTATGGCAAATTTGAAGGTCACCAAAACAGTGCTTATTTACTAAAAACATGTGATTTTATTTTTTACACTGAGGTTATCTTGTCTTAGTTGTGTAGATGAGGCCTGTGATTATCTGTGTACAACATTACCTACGGAAATGTAATGCCAGTCATTTAACTACATCTTTCCTACCTCCTTTGAAAAGTCTGCAGTATCACAAACTTCTAAAAAATATTTGAACTTCTGTGGTGAAACAAGTTTATTGACTCCTAGGCCAACATCATATTGTCCTAGTTGTTATAACTTCAGAATACATATTGAAAGATGTATATGAATCCATATTTTGTAGAAAAATGACACCAATATTCTGTTGAATAAAGAAGTAATTTTTAAATCCTTCTGGTGTTTGCCTCTATACAAAATAGTGTTTTTATAGCTATTTCTTACAAAATTTTAGACACTATCTCTTGGCTTCATGCTATGTATTGATTGTACTACTTAAACAAAATGACAATACTGGCATTTCAATGTTTATTTTACTTAATATTTTATTCCATGAATTCTGAGCACATTTTTGAAAAAAAAAACTGGTAAAAAGTGTTCAGACTTTTAAAAATAAAATTAATCAGTGAAAGTAAAACACCTTACATACAAAAATTCACAAAATTTTATACCATGTATCTCTACTTACTATGTCTCTATGACTTTCTTTGACTTCACCTCTCTTCTCTTACTGCTCTCAATGATGTTTTTGAATTACTTGTAATGTGGCTGGAATTTTGGGGAGAATCTCAGCAACTTTAACTATGTTGAGCTGCTCTGAGTTGTACTTTGCAGGTCTCTATCTTGGGGGAAGTTTACTTCTTTATACAGTAGGTTGAAATAACAGCAGTTTTTATTTCTCTTTCATATAACTCAGGACAGTTGGTGCTACCTGAAGTCTAACTCCTTTTCTTCTTACTGGGGTGGTGAGTTCTCGTCAGAGGGCTTCATGTCCATGCATAGCCTTTTTAGTAAAGGACAATGAGAGGGTTCAAGGAAGATACAGGGGCTTAGTAGTCAAAAAGGACTGGAGTAGCTAAGATAGTGTCAGAGATGGTGGGTGGGAAAGCAGGGAAGAGGGCAAGAGGAAGGACTGCTCAGAAAGTTGTGAAGGGTGACTATAGCTGCTGATCAATATATGAAATAATGTATCTTGGTGTTTGAATATGGCACAATGTATGGAAATCCAAAAATTCATTGTTTTAGAAAAGAAATAGACTAATAGGTTTGTCTACATTTTATTTGTTTTTTCATTTACTTATTAGTTTCAGGTGCACAAAACTATGTAATGATTAGACATTTACACACCTCACAAAGTGATAAGACAACTGATTATATTCCCTATGCTGTACTTTACATCCTGTGACTATATATATATATATATATATATATATATATATATTTATAGTTGACATTCATTATTACTTATATTAATTTCAGGTGTACAGCACAGTGGTTAGGTATTTATATAATTTATGAAGTGATCAACCTAGTAAGTCTTGTACCCATATGACACTATAGTTTTTACAACATTATTGACTATATTCCCCATACTGTATTTCACATCCCCATGACTATTTTGTGACTACAAATTTGTACTTCCTAATCCTTTCACCTTTCTCACCCATCCTCCAGCCCCCCTCCCATCTAACAACCATTTGTTTTTTGTATCTGAGTTTGTTTCTGTTTTGTTTATTTATTCTGTTCTTTACATTCCACATATAAGTGAGATCATATGTATGTGTCTCAGTCTAACTTATTTCACTTAGCATAATATCCTCTAGGTTCATTCATGCTGTTGCAAATGGTAAGATTTCATTCTCTTTTTATGGCCAAGCAATACTCCATTGTGTAAATGTACCACAATTTCTTTATCTACTCTTCTGTTGATGGGCATTTTGTTTGTTCCCATAACTTGGCTATTGTGAATAGTACTGCAGTAAACATAGGGGTGCATATATTTTTTCAATTTAGTGTTTTGAATTTTTTTGGGATAAATACCCAGGAGTGGAGTTGCTGGGTCATAGGTAGTTCTATTTCTAATTTATTGCAGAACCTCCATACTGTTTTCCAGAGTGGCCGTACCAATTTACAATCCCACCAACAGTGGATGAAATTTCCCTTTTTTTCACTTCCTTTGCAACACTTGTTGTTTGTTCATTTATTGATTCTAGCCATACTGACAGGAGTGAGGTTGTATCTCATTGTGGTTTTTATTTGCATTTCTCTGATGATGAGTGACATTGAGCATCTTTTCATATGCCTATTGGCATCTGTATTATCCTCTTTGGAGAAATGTGTATTCAGGTCCTCTGCCAATTTTTGAATTGGATTTTTTTTTTTTTTTTTTTTTTGGTATTGAGTTGTATGAAATTTTTAAATGTGAATTTTGGATATTAAACCCTTATTAGAAGTATTAGTTGCAAATATCTTTTCCCATTCAGTAGGTTATCTTCTCATTTTGTTGATGGTTTCCTTTGCTGTGAAAAGACTTTTTAGTTTGACGTAGTCTCACTTGTTTATTTTTTCTTTTGTTTCCCTTGCTTGAGCAGATATGTCAGTAAAAATATTATGAAGGATAATGTCTGAGAGGTCACTTCCTATATTTTCTTCTAGGAGTTTTATGGTTTTAGGTCTTCCATTTAAGTCTTTAATCCATTTTGAGTTTATTATTGTATATACTATAAGAAGATGGTCCAGTTTCATTTTTTTTTCATGACTCTGTCCAGTTTTCCCAGCACCATTTATTGAATAGACTCCTTTACCCCAATGTAAATTCTTGCTTGTTTTGTCATAGATTAAATGACCATATAGCCATGGATATATTTCTGGGCTCTCCCTTCTGTTCCATTGATTTGTGGTCAGTTTTCACGCCCATAGCATGCTGTTTTGATTACTGTTGCCTCGTAGTATAAATTTGATACCAGGTAGCATGATACCTTCAGCTTTGTTGTTTCTCAGGATTGCCATGGCTATTTCGGGTCCTTTATGATTCCATATGCAATTTAGGCCTATTTGTCCTAGTTCTGTAAAAAAAAAAAAAAATTGCCATTGGTATTTTGATGGGGATTGCACAATATCTGTATGTTTCCTTAGATAGAATGGACATTTTATCTATATTAAATCTCTTTTATCAGCAGGGTATAGCTTTTCATACTTGTATTTTCTTTAATTTCTTTCTTCCTTGCCTTATAATTTTCTGAGTACAGATCTTTTACTTCCTTGGTTAAATTTATTCCTCAACATTTTATTTTTCTTTGATGCAATTGTAAAGGGGATGGTTTTCTTAATTTCTTTATATAATTGTTCATTATTGGTGTATAAAAATGCCATTGATTTCTGAATATTAGGTTTGTATTCTGCTACATTACTAAATTTACTTATCAGTTCAAATAGTTTTTTAGTGGAATCTTTGGGATTGTCTATATACAGTATCATGTCACCTGCAAATAATGACAGTTTTACTTCTTCCTTTCCAGTATTGGAGCCTTTTATTTATTTTTACTTGTCTGATTGTTATGGCTAGGAATTCCAGTACTGTGTTGAATGAAAGTGTCGAGAGTCTTTTTTTGTTTCTGATCTAAAGGTAAATGCTTTTAGCTTTTCTCCATTGAGTATGATAGGCATATTAGCTTTGAGTTTGTCATATATGGCCTTTATGATGTTAAGCTATGTTCCTTTTGATCCTACTTTGCTGAGAGTTTATCATAAATCGGTGCTGGATTTTGTCAAATGCTTTTTTGCATCTATTTTTTTAATTTTTAATTTTGTTATATGGTGTATCATGTTAATTGATTTGCAGCTATTCAGCCAGCCTTGCATACCAGGAATGAATCCCATTTGATTGTGGTATATGGTGTTTTAAATGTATTGGTGAATTTGGTTTCCTGATATTTTGTTGAAGATATTGCATGTATGTTCATTAGGGATATGGAGGTGTGTGTGTGTGTGTGTGTGTGTGTGTGTGTGTGTGTGTATGCATGTGTGTGTGTATGCATGTGTGTTTCTTTTTTCCTTTGTTTTTTTGGTAATGTCTTTGCTTGGTTTTGGAATCAGTATAATGGTGGCTTTGTAAAATGAGCTTGGGTGCTTTCCCTTCTCTTGGATTTTTTGGAATAGTTTGAACAAAATAGGTGTTAATTTTTTTATTTTTGAATGTTTGGTGAGATTTACCTGTGAAGCCATCTGGTCCATGACATTTGTTTGTTGGGAGCTCATTGATTATTGACTTGATTTTGTTCATAGTAATTGGTCAGTTCAGATTTTCTATTTTTTATTGAAGAAATTTTCTGTTTCTTCTTGGAAGATTGTATGCTTCTAGGAATTTATCTATTTTCTTTTTTAGGTTTTCCAGTTTGTTGGTTATAGTTGCTTGTTATATTTTCTTAAAATTTTTTTGTATTTCTATGGCATCCATTGTAATTTCTCTTTCATTTCTGATTTTATTTATTTAGGTTTTCTTTCTTTTTGTTTTGATGAGTCTGGCTAAA
>PVJL010003478.1:0-156627 GCA_004026885.1 Lyroderma lyra
GCGCGCACGTGTGCGGAGTGGTGTTTGGAAGGATGGGTTTAAGAGGAAAGCTGGAAAGGAAGTGTCTGTGATGTCACAGTTCACTGTTTTGTTGATACTTTCAAAGTGGTTTATCCCAATTGCTTAATGGATACTATAGAATGACACTAATTAATTAGCAAGTTCATTTCTTTTTCTTTTTGGTATGTGGGTAGCTCCCTGACTGGGAATTGAACCCAGGCCACAGCGCTGACAGCGCCCGCGCCGAAGCCCTAAGCCACTACACCACCAGGGAACTCCCAGCAAGTTCATTTTAAACCCAAGTCGTGGCCACATATTAACATTTAGGTACATCTGCCCTACTAACTGTGATCCAGAAGCAAGAATCCCATCCTTGGGTGGACAGCCAGCCTTCTGGAAGCAGAACCTAGGTCTGTAGGAGCTGAGATTGAGCAAGACCTTGAGGACCAGAGGAAGATGAATTTGCGTTACAGTATTTGTGTCGGGTTTAAAATTCACGAAGCTCTGTTGGCTGCCTATCACATGAAGTCAGCGCCGTTTTAATAGTACCTTTTTTTTCTTTTTTCATTCAGGGTGAAGTTAGTTGGGCTCCAGTGGGTTCAGTGTAACATAGCTCATTCAGGAAATCCAGTTGTCTTCTCTAGTTGCTCTGTTAACATGAAATCCTGTGTGTAAAAGCCAAGTACCAGTCCAGAACATTCCATAGCGCTCCTGAGATCTTACAGAGATGCCCTAGATGTACTGATTAAGAAATTACTATTATTTTAACATGTTATGAACAAAGACCTACTTAATAGCTGACATGCACTGATAATCTTTCTAGAACCTGAATTTTAAAGTGTTGGTTTTTAAAGGAAGACGGCTTCTCCAACTGCAAACATTTCCCAGAAACCATGAAGACAATGGTTTCAAGAAAATGACAGGGTTTTTATAAACTTGAGTTCTAGTAGCTACAACTTGAATTTTTTGGTTACTCTGTGTCATCTCAAATTGAAATATTCCAAAACAAAGTAAGCAACCACATATTTTACATTCAAAAATTAAGTGTGAAAGGTTTGTGGTTTTTTTTTTTGAGATAATCTTCAATATTTAAACTTGTGCAAGTGGACTACAAATGATAATGGGCACTATAATATTAGAGTACTTCATATATTTACTCAGTCTATAAATTCTTTTCTAAATTATATGAAATTTTACTAGACAAGTTGAAGAAAGAGTTGGCCTTGGGGCAGATTTAAATCTTCACCATTTCTCTGCGACGTTCGGATATGTCTGAATGAACATTTCCATTTGCTGCCTGTAGCGTTCGAGTTTACCCATGAGCTTAAAGTTGCAGCATTATGCCCTCACGGTGTGCAAAAAAGGGGAAAGATGTTTTTGCAAATGAAAATGTATTATTGTGCTGTGTGTCCTGGAAATCCAGCAGTGTGGGTTGTTCATTGTTTTGAGAATTATCACTCAAAAGAAAAATATAAAAACTCCTGTCACTGTTCCAGAAAGGAAGTTTAGGAAAGCAGATGGACATTTTTCTATATTTTTATGCTTTTCAAGAATGAAAAACAATAGGAAATTTTTATACTTTAATATCATCATTTATTTTAATAAAATGGACCACCTTAACTCTATTTACTTAAAAATGTAACTACTATAATTATTGTAAAATTGTTATTCAGTATGAAACTGTCTCAAGGACATTTTTCCATTTACAAGATTTTTTAAATATGTTTTCCTATGGCTTGCACTATCAGCAACCAAGATATTTTATGTGCCCTATTGCGTAACATTTAGTAATAAAATTTTTATGTCATCAATGCCATTAGATTCTAATTTATCTATACTTAAATCTAATTGATGCTACTTAGTATGTTTCGAGTAATTTTTGCTAAAATTCAATATAATTATGGTAACTTTATTACCATATAACAAAAATTTCAAATAAAAATAATATCATTTATATACAGAGCAGCTCAAAATGTTATTACCAAATAGTCAAAATTATCAGCTTTTTTTTTTTTGTGGCTTTTTGACACACTTTGAAAAAAAAAACAGTCAATTAATGCAGTGAAAGGGTTAATGTAAAATCCTTTTTTATCAAGTAAAAGTGAATGCAAATCACAGTTGATGAGATTGTAAGGTTTGTAAATCATCTTTGAAAGAGGCCAAGAGAGCCGAGAATTTTCCAGTTGAAGCTGGGCACACAGCCGGTCATGAGTGGGGTGGGGTGAAGGGGGCGATTGTCGTGGGGCTAAGCATTCCACCTCAGTTCATGCAGAAGAGACACTGGAGAATTCCTGGATTTTTGGTGAATTACTATGGTTGTTGACCAGTAAACTGTAATCAAAGTAAAGCAGCAAATCACAAAAAATGATCCATATACCCCTCAAACATCTTACATTGTATCAGTTAAGTACATATACACGCACACTCTTTATTACCAATCCTTTGATGTAGATGCACTGCTGTCCCCTCCCTCACGCAACTGCTGGAGCAGAGGGCTGAGAGAGTCAGGACATTGGGGCGCAGAGGTCAGGAGGTGAAGGAAGCCTCATTCCTGCCTCTTCTGGGAAGTCTTTGACTTAACAGATTTCAGGGTTCATGGAATCAGAGCAAGTCCCCTAAGAAGCATTTTAAAGTAACAGAAAGGAAAACTGTGGGACCCGTTTCCTTGACTATCACTGACGTCAGAGTTGGCGGTGTTCTGACCCGACCTGCTCCCACCATGCACGCAGGTGGGTTTTTCTCTCGTCTTTCTAACTCGTCCCCCAACTGACTTATCTGACGAGTACTCATCCCCGCCTTTCTCTCCCTGCCACCGATTTCTTACATCAGTGGCGTGGTTTGGGACAAGAGTCATAGGGTGACTGATGCCTTCCCTCGGCAGAGATCTGACTCTGACTTGAATAAGCCCAGGTGGGACCCAGGAGTTTGCATTTCTAACTGGCAAACCTGGTTCCTTCGCTGGCCCCTTGTACTGGAATGCATACATAAGACTGGGTTATTTTTAAATTGGAGTTTTGTCCTTCATTACTTATGTAATAAAAGAAGATATGTTAAAAATTGGTTTTTAAATCCACAGAAATTTTTGTTTTATTGAGAAAATGAAATAGAGGTGAGCAATTGCATTGTTCTGGACCCAGCTGTGGGTACCTGATGTGTGTCAGTCACTGTGTTAACTTTGGAGAGTTGGGAAGGGTGACAGGGACAAAGCACAAAGAACCTTGAGGGTCTGCATAATGCATGCTCACTGAAGAAATCCAGATTTGTTCCATACTAGATGGTGTGTGTGGAAAAACCTGAGAAGTGAAGCTACATTCACGAGGGACTCCACGCCGGAAAGTCTTATTCCTAATTTGCAAAAACCTCGAGTTGTATGAAATGTTGTTTTTAAATTAAATTTATTGGGGTGACACTGGTTAGCAAAATTACATAGGTTGCAGGTGTTGCATTCTTTATCTTATGAAACATTTTGTACATTGAAAAACATTGCCGCTGGCATGCTGTCTTTAGCTTCCTTTACTCATGGATGTTCAGTTCCTTGCCTCATGGGCCCAAGGCCCGTGCCCGTGCCATGAAAAACATGGAAAGCAGGTCTCCAGGGAGAGAGAAGTAATGCTGGGAAGGCCTTTGAAGATTGTTTTCTCATCTGCTTTTTATTTTTATATGCAAGGAGGGTCCTCTGTAGCGCATCTTATCTGTCTTTGGCCAGGAATACTTTGGCCCAGAAAAGCAAAGAGTGACACAGTGGAAAGGTTAAGTACTCGGTTCTTTGAAGTGAAATCATTTTTTTGCTGTTCTGTGTGATGAGACCCCTTCTATTCCTCTCCTCGTTCCCTCCCTACAGCTCCCAAGCTTCCAGGCCAGGGTCTTCACTGTCTTCTCTCAGTTCTCCTCTCGCTCACTAATTAACTACAAGTCCAGCAATGCCATCTTTATAAAGTGTCTCATGACTTCCGTCTGCCCCCCGCATGCTAACCACCCCTGCCCCTTACAGCCCTGTGCTCATGAATGTGAATGCTCTCGTTTGTAACCTTTTTGAGGTCATGAACCTCTTGAGTGTCTGATGAAAACCGCAGGCCCTTTCTCTGAGGAAAAACGTGCTCACATGTGTACACACACCCACAACACACACACCCACAACACACCCACACCCACACCCACACACACACACACACACACACACACACACACAAATTTTGCAATCATCTCAAGGGTTTTGTGGACCCTACTTAAGAAGTCCTCTAGTCAGAGGCATTTCCCTGCCTCCAGTACCTTCTGCAACTCTTCAGTTCCCCGTATTTTTACTGAAGTCATCTTTCCAAAATAGACTTAATGATGTCACTCCCCTGCTTAAAAACTTCACTGTTTTTGACTGTAGAATAAATTCTAGGCTCCACTGCATGATCTTTAAGGGCCTCCATAATCTAATTCTCCATCCACCCCACCCCCCTTTTTTTGGCTTCCTTACTTTCACGAACTTTCTGCTGCCTGATTTGTGGTTCTGCACACGACTGTGAGTTTGTGTAACGCTTTGCTTGCTGGTGCTGTTCCTGTTCCTAGACTGTTTCTTCTTCGTTTGTTGAAATCATCTTCATTTTCTTCAAGGCCGTCCGTTACCCTCTGGTTAACCTCTGTTGGTGTCTACTCCCTGTGCTCCTGAAGACCCATCTACCTGTCCTGTAGCATCTATGGGGCTGAACCACAGGAAATTGCTGATACTCAGCTGCTTTTGATTTATCCTTTAATTTACATGCAGTAGAATTCACTCTTTTTGGTGTACCATTCTGAGAGTCTTAACAAATGCAACGAGTTAATGTAACGACCACCACACTCAAGATACCTAATGTCATCACCCTCCAGAATATTCCTTCATGCTACCCCTCTGTAGTGTTCTGTTGTTTAGTGTGATTCTGTATGGTTCACACTAATATTTAGTCCAAAACTAAATAGTTGTTTGCTTGTCATTCTCCCCATTAGCTTGTAAACATCTCAAGAATCCAAATCGTGCCCCATTTTCCTGTTTTCCCATCATTCCTAGCATCTTAAGTTCCCAGGGCCTGCGTCTCAGTTGAGTCAACACATGACTTCACGGTGAACACAATAATTATGAGGTCTGCTTTAATTATGAGACTGAACTTCCCTCATTCTCCTTTTCCTTCCTTTGTCTGTTCATGTGAACCTTCTAAGGTGGCCGTGTCCAATCCTTTGGCTTCCCTGGGCCACACTGGAAGAAGAAGAATTGTCTTGGACCACACATAAAATACACTAACACTAACAATAGCTGATGAACTAAAAATAAGGCCTGTGAATAATTTTTGTAATGTTTTAAGAAGTTTATAAATGCATACTGGGCCACATTCAAAGCCGACCTGGGCCTCATGAGGCCCACGGGCCGTGGGTTAGACAAGCTTGTTCTATTGGGTGCCACCACACCCTGCCCTGCTCTGAGCTAGGCAGGATAGAAACAGCAGCCTTCACTCCTTTGGCCTCTGGACTTGAGGATTCAGTGATGAGCATGGGCCGTGCTGCCATGCTATGTGTCTTCCCTGAACCCAAGACAGCCTCTCAGTAGCAGCAGGCACCTGCTGGCCTATAGCATCCCTGTAGGTTTCATGAGAGACACCATTGGAGGTAAGCATGCAGGGAGCATGTGAATTAATCGTCACTGCTCCTTATTGGCCTCTGTTGTCCTCAAGGTCATCATGGCACAACCTTGCCTCCCACCCCCATGGTACAGCAGCACCTGGAGCTGTAGGTGCCAACTAAGCACCAGTGCAGGGGACCCTTTGATCCCAGATGTCTGTCCTACCATGCCCACATGTGCCCTCTTTTCCCCACCTCTCATTGAATGCCACCTCTGGAAATCTCTTACTTGCTTTCACTGTCTGCCATTACACATAATTGAGGACCCATATGTGTAAGTCGGGGCCCCCTGTGCTTATAGTGTGTTATTTTTCAGGAGAGGGGGTGCTAAATAAGTCTCATGTCTTTAGAGCTATTGGAACGGGGATTGATGTTAGTCGTTAGGCATCTCAATACTTATAAAAACTGATTTGTAAGCCCATTTTTGTCACTAGTATTAATTAGCAGGCTTGCTAAGTGTTGGATCACAATATAAGTATTTTCAGCTTTCATAAGATCAACTCATGCGGGTGGCAGGCATAATCTCCATCACTTGATGTGACTAAAAAGGCTTTCCTTCCTACAAACAGCATGTAAAATATGAAAGTAAACATAATATCAGAAAATATTTTAGAAGTGGAAAGGTTCAGGGAGTGGTGAGAGTGTTCAAAAACAGGGCTGTGGTAGGACTTCCTAGTAATGGGCCAAGCGCTTTGGCAAAGATTCAGGTATTGTAGCAATGAACTTGGGTGGAGCAAACATAGTAAAGTCGCTCTTTCCACTTCAGTATTTAAAAATAGAAGCAAGCTTTGATGTTAAAGAGAAAGCGAGTGTGCATAGAAAATAAGCACTGTGTTTACTTCTCGGGTTTCTGTGACATTATAACGTTTCTCAGGATAAAAGGCTCTGTCCCCACTGCCTGCTGCTGTTTTGTGAGGAAAGTGGGTGTTAGATGTCAAGTTAGATTTGGGGAGGTGAGGAGAAGTTCAAATCGTTTTTCCAGATAAGGCGTTTTCTCCAGCGGTTTTTACAAATAAACAAATATCACGTTGCCTTCTGGAGGGCTTTCTGATTTCAGTCCAGATATCCCAGCCCTTTATGGATTATGAACCTGGATCGTTCTAGAAATTCTGCTGTGACTGAGCTCAACGATGAAGACTTAAAGAATACTTAAAATGGAGAGTTGGCTTCCTTTCCCACCTTCGACTGCCATGGTTTCACCCACGATAGCTTCCATGGTGGGACCAGACCTTCCTCGTTTTTTTTTTAGTTCGCTTAATTTTCTATGTATCTATCACCACGTCTTCTTAATGGTGCCCAACATATTGGCTTTCCTGGGCCACATTGGAAGAAAAAGACTTGTCCTGGGCCACACATAAAATACACTAACACTAACAATAGCTGATGGGCTAAAAAAAAGGGTCTGTGCATAATTTTTGTAATGTTTTAAGAAAGTTTACAAATTTGTGTTGGTCCGCATTCAAAGCTGTCCTGGGGCTACAAATTGGACATGCCTGCCTTAAACTGTTTAAGAAAATTACAGAATCCTTCTTAATGTTACTTTGCATGAGTCACAAACTACGTCTGTTGGTTCTCCTTGGGGACCTTCTTCCGGCCGCAGTCCAGAGGCATTGTTCTCTAGGCCTTTGCACAGCTGTTTCCTTCGAGTGTCCTTTCACTATCACTGCAGAAGTTTCCATCTCCGCTCTTCTGTCTTGGTTCCAGTGAGGCCAATGGAGGACATGAGCTTTCTGAGAAAAGGTATGTGTCACTTTACGATGCTTTCTGCTGCAGTCACTTTTAGCTGACTAAAAGAGACTTAAACAGAAACGACATTTATTCTGTCAGACAGGTCATGAGTTAGGATGGTACAGCACAGGCTTAGTGACATTTTCAAGCCCAGGTTCTCTCAAGCTGTCACCTCTCTGAGCCTCAGGGTGCGGATTTGGCCTTGTGGGCTGGCTGCAAGGTTGCTGCTGTATTCCAGGTGTCACATGCAGACAGCAGTATCTGGAAGCAAAAAATAAACCATTTTCTCTGGTGAGCCAGAAAAATCCTTTTCTCAAAACCCCTTAGCCACAGGTGATTCACCAACTATACAGTCAGTTCACATGCCCGGCTGTGGCAAAGGGAGTGGGACCAGCAAAACTGACTTCTGATCTATGAAGGACTCACCCTCTTGGGGCTGCTGCCCCACCCCCTTCAAAACCGATGGCCCCTTAGGGTATGAGTAAAATGGGTTTGCTAGCAAGGAAGAAGGAAGGCCACTGTTGGGTAGGCCATCCACAGTGACTGCTGTGGTGTCAAGGAGGAGACCGAACATCTGAGCACATGTCACCTGCCCAACTTGGTAGTTTCGTTGGGTATAGTATTCTGGGTTGGAGACCGGGCTCTCCTAGTTTTGCAGACATCACTTATTGTCTCCTAGTTTCTGGTGTTGTCGCTAAATTCGCTGACATTCTCACCTTCACTCCTGTATAGCTTCTTGTTTCTCCCTTCTCTTTGGGAACTGTTAGGAAATCCTCTCTATCCCTGGGCTTCTGATAGGCTGTGGAATAGGTCTTTTTTTATTCATTGTGATGTGCATGTCAAGTACAAACTTCAACTATATAGAAAATGTCTTCCCAATTTTGGGGAAATTGTTGAGTGGTGTTTTCTTCTTCTCCAGGTGAACCCCTTAGACCAATCTTTTAATTTCTTCATCTTTTTATCTCCTACTTTTCATCTCGTTGTTCTTTTTCTTCCCTGCTTTATGAAATAATTTCACAACTTTAGGCTCCAAATTTCTGTTGACTTTTTTTCCCCTTCTCCCAGAGTTTTCGTTTTCAAAAGCACCTTTGTTTTCCGTTCCTTTTGTAAAAGAGCAGTTAATGACAAGAGGGATGGGAGATATGGTGGGTGAAAATGCCAGGAAACTTCGTTATGAAAGCAAGTTCAGATTAGGTGAATTTCAGCATCTCTACATAGATACGCAGGTTGCTTAGTAAAAAACAAACAAGCAAACAAACAAACAAACAAACAAACAGTTGGAGAACCTGGATGGAGCTTGGGAAGAATGGAAAAATTTACAATGGCCACGAACAGGATGGAATGGATAAGTTAAAACAACAAAACAGCTGGCATGGAGAGCTCAGTCAAAGAGGTTTGTTATTTCTCAAATTAATGTTGTTAGGTTTCTCAGACCCTTATATTTTTTATTACCTTTAAATGACATTAACTCTACATTCCTGTTAATAAAAGTAGTACATGTTTATTGTAGAAATTTTGGAGAATACAAGAAATTACCAAGAAAAACTGCATATAATCCCACACTCAGAGATCACCATTGTAAATATTTTAGTGTAAAGTGTTATAACTAGTAGCATACAAATATATATGTATACCTTTTTTAAAAAATTAGAATCATACTGTAGGTCATTTTAATATTCTGCCTTTCCCAGTTAATAGCACATCACATATTTTGAATATTCTTTTTTTTTTTTAATGTGGCTAGTCCCCTGGCTGGGAATTGAACCCAGGCTGCAGCATTGACAGCGCCAAAGCCTAGCCACTACACCACCAGGGAACTCCCTGAATATTCTTATCATCAAATATTTTTCAAGATCTTTTTTTTTTGAATTTTTAAAGAATTCATAGACTTTATTTTTAGAACAGTTTTAGGTTCACAGAAAAATTGAGCAGAAAGTACAGAGCATTCCCATATCCTCCCTGTCCCCATGTCCCCACACATGTTCATCCCTCCATTGTCACCCTCCACCACAGCATGGTACACTTGTTACAGTTGATTAGCTGCACTCACATGTCATTGTCACCCGAAGTTCATGGTCTGCCTGAGGATTCACTCTGTGTTGTTCATTTTATGGGTTTGGACACATGTATGATAATATGTATGTCCCATTACACATCATACAGAATAGATTCGCCCCTCTATAGAATGTCCTGTGTTCCACCTGTCCACCCCTCTCCCCATCCCCAGAGCCCCTGGCACCGCTCAACTTGTTGCTATCTCCATAGTCTTGCCTTTTTCAGAACATCACGTCGTCAGAATTGCACAGTGCGCAGCCTTTTGAGATTGACTTTTTTCCCTTAGTAACATGCATTTGAGGTTCTTCCATGCCCTTTCATGGTTTGTTGGCTCAGTTCTTTTTATTGCTGAACAATATTCCATTGTCTGGATGGACCACAATGTATTTATCCACCACCTAAGGAAGGGCGTCTTGGTTGCTTCCAAGTTTTGGCAATTATGAGTAAAGCTGCTATAACCACCCATGTGCAGGCTTTTGTGAATATAACTTTTTAGCTCATTTGGGTAAATGCTGCAGAGTGTGATTGCCACATCATATGTTGAGAGTAGGTTTAGTTTGGTAAGGAACTACCAAAGTATTTTCCAATCTAAATCAGTTTCAGTGTGTACATGATATTGCATTGTAAGTTGAAGAACATATTTTACTAGACTAATTTCAAATTTTTGAACATTTAGATTCTTTGCAATTTTAACCCCTGGATGAATCTTCTTTTTTAATCTGTCCACACATTTCTGATTATTTCCTAATACAGTAGACTCTCAGTTAATCGGCTCCCATGGGGATAGTTAGATGCCAGATAAATGTAAGTAGAGTCACATTTAACCAGCACTCATGCCAGATAAATGTAGTATTATTTCTTCAATTTTTTTTTTTTTTTTTTTTTTGCTGGTTGCTTGAGTTCTGGTTCACAGGGAGTCTACTGCATAATAAATTCCTTTCATTGGAATTGCTAGGTCAGAGATCTGCTTTTTGAACATTGTGGTAAGCATTATAAAATCATCTTTCCCAAAGGTTAGACTACTAATTTATGCTCCTGCCAACAGGGTACAAAAGTGACTGCTTCCCACACTCTTGGCAACACCATGTCATCTTCTATTAGTCTCCCAAGGCTGCTGTAACAAATACCCATAAACTTGGTGGCTTAAAGCAACAGCAGTATATTTTCACAATCCCAGAGACGAGAAATCTGAAATCAGGTGTCGGCAAGGCTGTGCTCCATGTAAAGCCCTCGCCATCCTTGGCGTTGTGTGGCTTGCAGTTGCATCACTCCATCCTGCCCCCATCATCACGTCCTCCTTCCCCATGGGTGTGTGTGTGTGTGTGTGTGTGTGTGTGTGTGTGTCTGTCCTCTCCTCTTCTGGGGAGGACACCAGCCTTTGCATGTAGGACACACTCTAATGCAGTATGCCCTCATCTGAGCTCATTACATTTGCAAAGACCCTATTTCCAAAGAAGGTTACATTCTGGGTTCTTGGTGGACATGAATTTGGGCATAACTATTCAACCCACTAAAATTGCCTTTAAATTTCTTTTCCAACAACAGCAGGGGGGAAAGCATCTTTTTTGTTTTGCTAATTGGCATTTCCTTAATTACTAGTGATGTTGCAATCTTTTGATATGTACTTCTTATTTTATAAACCGTTTGTACCCTTATCTGTTTTTCATTTGTGTGGTTTATCTTAACTCATCACACAATCGGGAATTTATTTTTATTTATGTGAAGTGTCTAGATGTAACTCTGTCTTCCTCTTAGATCTTGGTTTCCTTTCATTACATCCTCCATCTGATCACTTCTCACTGCCTCTTCTACCACCTGCGGGGTCTGAGCCAGCCCTGTTTCTCACTTGGATCACTGCAGGAACCTGTAGCATTGAGTTCACCCAATGGCTTTTCACATGTAAATCTGATCCTGTCACTTTGGAACAAAAGCCGGAGCCCTCACGGTGGCCTGCAGGGCCTTCCACCTCCTTTCCTGCTCCTCTGCCCCCAGCCTCCCTCCTTCCTGTTGGTCCAGACGCGTTTACTGACCCAGGACTTCATGTACTCAAGCCGATGAGTTCAACACCACAGCGATGTGCTCTAGCTATTTTAGGCCTCACCCCCATCTCTGAGAGGCCCAGAATTGATAAGGAATGGTGGTGGAGTGGGGGTGTGTCCCACACTTCTGCCCCCAGCCCTGCAGTTCCTCCTGTGTGAGCATATTGCGTCTTCCAGTTGCCTACTGTAAATACGTGTCTTTATTTGGATTTTTCAAAGTTAAATTTCCATAAAGGAATTGCCCACTGCTGTGATCTACTTTTGTCTGTGGCCAATTATGCTCTGAGACTGAGGTTGTCTTTGCCAATAATTTATTTAACACAGGTCCACTGTGGGAAATATCGTTTACAATAATAACATTTCAGAAGCCAGTAGCATACAGAATAATACCTCTTAATATGCCAGCAAAGGAACAACATACTCCAAACCAGTGACAGATTAATGACACTATTGTTTCAGGCAAAGAGGAAGTGAAAGAAATCAAGTTTAAATGAAGTTGAGGTGTACCTTTCTACATGGTAGTTCTCGGTAGTCAGTCCTGCCCCCTGCCATCTGGAAGTCAGCTGCCGGCTTAGGTCCCTTTCCTCTGGGACATGTCGCTGGTGGGCGATGGCACAGCAGGCAAGGTGGATGGCTCCAAAGGTAGACCCAGGCTGACCCAGCGTCTCCAGGCCTTGTCCTCACAGAACACTTGGTACGTCCTCACTGACCTGGCCCGTGAAGTTTCAGCGACCATTACATCACAGCCACTCTTCCATGTGTTACTGACAAGTCCCCAGCGCTGCCTGTCAGCAGCTGAGCTTATCGACAGCAGCAGACGTCCTCACAACTTCTTGGCAGTTTCCTCCGTGGGGACAATTCTCCCTGAGATCAGAACAGCCTCCCTTAAGTCCCAAACAAATGAATCGGAAATCATAACCAACCAAAGCACAAATCTCCTTAGACTGCTGCTATTCACAAAAGTTCCACTCTGATTCTGGGAAAAGAAAGGACAGTATCGTGGGGGCTGTCAAGAGAAACGTTCTGCTATTTTAATATTTGGAAACTAGGTAAGATTCAACATGTAATATTGGACACTGAATAATTCATCATGGAATAAGGCTTTAATCTTTATGTACTGTTTTCCTAAATGCCAAGGAGATCCTTCTAAAGAAGAATGACCATTTGATCATGGGAGAGAACTAAACATGCAATTCGTGGCAGGCACGTTCTGCACCTAAGTAAAATATTTATCTGGAGCTTCCTACAGAGCTTGGGAAGAGATGACTCACACCAGTAGGAAAGCTTTGCTCCTTTCATGGTGACCCTTCTCTGAGTTATAAGCCACCAAGCATATGGAGGTGGGAGATGGGTGAGCCCGGGGCAAGCGGGGCAGGGCCAGTAAAACAGTCAGTGATCACATAGGTCACAACCTGGATACTTTTCTTAAATGCGCTTGATGGTTGTGCTATTTTTCTCCTTAGAAGTGAGTGGCATACAGCTGAGATGTTAACTTGCTAAACTGTTGGTTTCCACATTTGTCTTGTTTTTACCTGTTTCCTTAGGACCAAACTAATCCTTTTAGGACAGGGCAAATGGTACCTTAGCGCAATTTATTAAGTAAGGGAGGGTTGTCTTAATAGAACTGGTTCATGGAAAACAAAAGCAACCACTAATAAAGAATAGTTCCCATTTTCCTGATCATTTTTTAAAGGTATTTGTAAATCGGATTACTACGCTACTCCCATAACCTAAATGACTATTGTGATTGACTAAACGGTTTTTGTCTTTTAAATTAAGCCTGACCTTTGATTGTTTTGCATATAATCAAGTTTATTTTATCCTTTGTTTCCTAGTGATTTCTTCTTCCATTTGTAGTTTTGGTTAGAATGAAATACAAAGAAATAAGTGACACTGAATGTTAACTTACATTTTCTCAAGCAGTTGAAGTTTTAACTTTAAATAACCAGCAGGTGAAAAAACAGCAATGCTTTATTTCTTTCAGTGAAAAGGTTTTAAAAATGTGTTTCTTTATGGACTATTTCTTTTTTTTAATTTTTATTTATTTCCCATTTTCCAATTTTCTTGCAAAATGAAATTCCAAAACTCTCCATGATTCAAATTAAAGAACCAAATGTCACATCATTAACAATTTTATTTAATATCTGGGTATTCTTTTCTCTTTATCTTCCAGCTCTTGGAAATAGACTTGTCTTAGGAGCTGATCATGTGAACTTGAGGGTAATGCAAAAATTTATGGCTTATTTGTCCATAGTATTGTAACTTTGTAGTCCTTTTGTTTCATGTTATCAAGAACAATGCAATACAGAATTGCAGGCTGGTACTAAATATGTGAACAGTATAAAAATATCTAAACCATGATTGAGCACTTAGCAAACATGTCACCCACTGAGTAATGTCATTGAAAGTGACACTTGTTCACTGCTGAGGATCAGATGGCCCTGGAGGCCTTGGTGGTTCTTGAAATCTGTGGAAGGACAAAGCCCAGGGGTGCGGGGCAGGGCACCCCTCCTCAGGCAGCTGTAGTTCTGCAAAATTTGGCTTCGGAAGTCTATAATGCATGCAGACTTACACTGCTGACTAGAGTTGACTGCATCAAGTTATTGTGAAAGCCAATACAGGCAAACAGAATAACCAGATAGCCAAGGAACATTCCGAAGGAGCCATGTGGGTGTTGTGGCCTTCAGGATGCAGTGTCCAGCATCTCAGCATTGTGACGCATAGAGGAGACACGGTGTCTCTTGTCAATGGCAGACGATCTTCCTTCAACACTGGCCACGCATCGCCTCAGCCAACAGCGTGTCCTTCCCCGCAGCCCTTTCCCCGGCTCTGCCGCTTCTCCCCTGCTTTCCTCTGTGACGGCCGCCCAGTTTCCCACGGGAGGATTGAACCCCCGGGTGCCAAATGAGGAAGTGGGATCGGAACTCCAGGCTCCCGACTTCCGGTGTACGCCGGCCCGCGCAAGGCATGCTGGGAGCAGACGTGGGTCCTGCGCCGAGGCAGCAGCGTGGGGTGGAGCTTGGGCTGCACACCGGCGCCTCTCAGCCGCCTCCCCGGCGTGGTCCCCTTGTGCAGACACAGGGCTGCCCTGGAACAAGGACGCACTGCCTGCAGCCTCCCTGTTGTTTCAATAGTAGCTCTTGCCCCCTTCTGTGACGGTGACTTTCAGTGGCTCTGCTTTTGTGACAGTAGAGGAGGTGGTGGGAAAAGACTTGTCTGTAGCAGTTGAGTCCAGACTCACGGTCACATTAAGTCCTCTGTGAAGGACTAAGGAAGGGCTTATAATTCTTCAAAATATCTCCTGTTGCACATCCCAGACACATTATTCCTTTTACAACACAGTATGTGTCTGTCCTAGTGTTTGGTTAGGAATGGGTGCCACGTGTACAAGTGGGTCATTTCCAAAATCTTACTCTTGGCTCTTTTGCGAAAACTGGGAAGATATGCCTCTGGGTCCCATTTCCTGACCGCCGTTGAGTTTTGCCCCTTGGGAAAGCACCCCAGCAGTGTCCCCATGGCAGCCTACACTTTCCATTCCGGTGGCAATGATTCCCTTGGGCCTCAAAGTTGTCCAGAATGCCCTTCCCCACTTCCAGCTTTTCCCAGTTAAAGACCTGATGGTGTGAAGAGTTAAGCACAATGGTGAAGTGGCTGTCCTCTGTTCTCTGCTGATGGCCTGCTTCCCCTGGAGTCTTGTTTCACTTCCACTGCTTTATAACCGTCATTTTATTTTGAATGATGTGAGAGAAATCTCTTATCCATGGTGGCAGGAGCTTAGACTCCCCTCCTAGTTGCTAGGTTTTATTCTGGGAGTGGTGGACTCAGGGTGGTGGTGGGTGTGGCCATTGTCTGCCCTGCCCTTCAAGTTTGGCTTCGCTGAGTCAGGCACACAGATGTATCTGAAGAGAGGTGGTGGGAGAGGAGGAAAGAGAAAAAACAAGCTGGCTGAAAGAGGACTTCGGAACAGGAGGAAGGAGATAATACTGGAGGAAATTAAAGTTTTTTTGCTTGGTGGTGTGTGGGAAAAGTATAATTCTGCTATTTCTGATGCAATCTTCAGTAAAACCACTGTGACCTGACAATGCCTTGTGGCGTTGCGTGTCTCTGGAGGACGGGATGCATTACTGAGCGTGACCTCAAAGCGGGAGCCGACTGGGAGGGAATAGGGCCTGCGTGCCATTCACATGAAGGTACCCCCTGGGTGCGGCTGGTGGAAGGGAGGAAATGACAGGCCATAATCTCCAAAGGGACTGCTGTCTTCACAGAGAACTACTGTAGCTACTTGTGTTTAAAAATAATACTCCACTTTTGGAAGTTAGACTTTTTCAAAGCTCCGTTTCCTTTTCCATGTACAAAGCTTGGTATTCCATTAACGGATTGAATGATTTTGCATAAAATATGACTTGTTTAATTTTAGTTCATTGGATTTCCCTTGAACACTTTAAACTATGTTGGTAAGTATTTTTAAGCATTTAAAATATCAGAGGCACACTTACCATACCAGTAGAAAAAAAAATGCTTCAAACAAAAATCAAATAAATTAAATTTGTAAGTATAGTAACTGGGACATCTCAGACATAACACGGTATTTACACACAATCCATTTCTGATACGTCTTTCAACTGACAGTTGACAAGACTGGGTTTCACGTGTAGGTTTTACTTCTGGGTTGTCACCTTTGGTCTGTGTACTTCCACCAGTGTCACACTGCTTAAGTAACAGAGCACCTGATGAGACTAATCTCCGTCAGGTTAGTTCTTCTGCAGATTTTCTTTGTAATTCTCACCTGTTTATTCTTGCAGATGAATCTTGGAATAGTTTAGTTGAATGTACAAATTATTTTGGGAAAAACTGACCAGTTATTTGTTTTCATCTTCCTACAGGAGCTTGGATTATGCCTTTATTCAAATCTTACTTTTTGTACTTTTCACAGAAATTTCCAGTCTTCTTTCAAAAGGTCACACACAGTTCTGAGGATGATTATTGCTACTTCTTTTGTAGTTCATATTTTGATGTCTTTTTTATCATATTCTTAGTCTGATGATACCTGCTATTTTGAGGTGGTCTATCTTGTATTCACTCACTTTCATATTAAATTAACCATTTCCCATTCGATTCCTATAAACACATCATCAAATGAGTATTTTATTATCTTTCTTTTGAATAGTTAAGTTTTATTGTCTTTCACAGCTTTTAGCATTGGCCTAATTTCTTGGAAATTTTTAAAATAAAAAAGTTTTTAATGATAAAATTGTGGTATTTTCAATTAATAACAATGTAAAAAGAATGGTTAAAGTGGCATGATACACTTCAAAAGTCGTAGAACCTTACAGAACGATAGGGTTGACATAACCTGGTTTTCCTGTACTCGACCTTTACATTTACTTATGCACACAGTGTTTTTAAGTTGGCATCTCATCCAGCATGGTTAGCGTGGTTCTGTTGGCTCAAGGGACAGGCATAGCCTGGGTTACAGTTGATGAGAGGTTTGCAGATCTAAAATTACCAAGTGGAACTCATGTTTGTTGAATTGTCTTGAAACATCTCTTTTCCCTGCCTTTTTTCCTTCTGTTTTTGACACTCTGACCATTTCTCAGCCTAATATGGATTCTATATACAGTCCTTTCTTGGTCTGGCGGGGATGGGTCCCGGGACCCCTCTGGTACTAAAACTCATGGACGCTCAAGTCCCTATAACATAGTGTAGTATTTGCATATAACCTGTGTTTGCTTATCAGTGGCAGTGGGCTCTGCCTACACATCCCTTCATCCTCCAGCACAGTGTGTGGAGTGTGGCAAATTCACATTTTGCCTTTTGGAGCGTTCCGAGATTTTTTTTTTTCCAAATATTTTTCATACACAGTTGGTTGAGTCCACAGATGCGCAACCTGCAGATCACGGATGACTGTGGTGTCACAGATCGTGCTACATGACGCAGTATTTACTAGTCCACAGCAAAATAATAATTTAAAACGTTGGTGACATATTTCTCAGAATTTGAATTTACTCACTTAAAGCACTGCTCTTTATTAAAGTAGTGGCTTTCCTATTTTGTGGAAAATACTTTTTTCCAAATGTCCTTAGATGCCAAAACACAAGATTGGCAATTCCTGGTCAATCTCTGTTTTCCTTCCCCCCACTTGCTATTTTTTTTTTTAAGTTACTGACCCAAGGCAGAAAAGAAAAGCAGAAAAGACAGGTTTTGTTGTTGTTTTAAATCCTAAAAGTGAAGGGCAGTCACCTGCTGCATGTCCTCCCTATCCCTGGGGGCACTTAGTATAAAGGACTGGGAAGAGGAAAGGGTAGAGGGGACAATGCCTGGTGGCCGCCACTCTCTCACTTTAGGACCCCAGGGAAGTTGCCAATCTCCTCTGAGTCTTGGTGCCCACCCATAAAAGAATAACCTGTAAGACACTGGTGAATGTTGGGGTTCCCTATCAAAACTTGGGGGGAGTGTGGGAGTGAAGGGGAGAGGGGAGGACCCAGATCTACAGCAGAGCCCAAAAAGGAGGTAAGTGTGAGGGGTGAGGTCATGGCAGGCAGCCCCTTTGGAGCTGGCTAGACAGTCCCAGAGAGAGGCCCATGCCCAGGACGCACCTCTCCTTTCAGTACGCACTTCCACACAAAGCAGTGCCTTTGGAGGCTGCAGCCTGAGGACAGAGGCCTTCAATGTCCACTCTCTGTAGCGATTAAGCATGGGCCCTCCCTTGCATCTGCGCACAGCCTGGCCCTGCTTCCTGCCTGGCCAGCAGGGCCTTCCAGTGTGACGGCTTTCCTAATCACATGAACCGGAAGAGAGGACTAGCTTTATAGAACTCTCGGAGCCTTTCAGTCAGCTCCTGCCCTGATGCCAATTGCAGGCTAACTTGAATTACACTGGATTATGTAACTCTTCCATCGCTGCTCAGTTGTACATACCTTGAGGGCACTTTTGTAGCCCCTGCTGCTAGGACCATGATGTCTACAGAATGCGGGCATTCAATAAAGATTTGTAGACCAAAGAATGGATGAGAAAGCACTGAGATGTTACTGTAAGATAGTTGCAGAAAACATAACTGCTCATCCTGCCTTTCTGCAGCTTAGATTTTAGTAAATGTTATGTTACAGAGCACGGGTGTGATATTTTGATTATTGCATTAAGTTCTGCCCAGCCCTGCTACTCTAATCCTGAGCAACCTGAGTTAGAGTTTCTGTGTTTGAAAACAGAGGTTTCCCAAATGTAACATGCAGAACGATGAAATAAGGTGCTTATTAACATGGTAAGCATCCAGAATCTGAGGTCTGTGGGCCTGGGGTGGGTCTCATACAACTGCCAATGGCCCAGGGAACATCTCTTAAGAACCACAGACATGGTGATCGCTATCATGTCTCCAGCTCTAATTTACAAGGACACGTAAGACCTTCCAGACAAGTGTTTGTAAGTAACTTGCTTTCAAAAGATGTTTAATTTATTTGTCCCATTGTGAGTTCAGTGCAGCCACAAGTAACCAATAATGAGCATAGGCCACATAATTTAGTGAGAAAAGGTGTGCCTTCAACTTCTGTACAAGGAGCGAGCAGTGAATAGGCACCTGTGCTTTAGAAGGGATGCCCTAGTATTTTGGCCTAATGACTTCTTCCCAGGGACTTGGACCATTCAGGAGTTTTCTGTATTTATCATGTGTTCATTTTATTAATGGATAACATCCTAGTGGAGCATGGTTGTGACAATTTCCCTCCAGACACGAGGCTCCCTCTATAATCTGTTCCTTTGTAAGGAGGAGCTGTAAATATTTTATGAACAGAATACATCCACACATTCTAAAAGATTTATGAAAAAGGTACCATTCATTGAAATGCAGCGCTCTCTCACTAGAGACGCTTCCTCTTAAAATGGAAAAGAAAAAAGGCCTGCTCTCAAATTAAAGCCAGAAATGAAGCCACCTTTTTTCTTCTTTGTCCTTTGGTCATTCCATTAAACAGCATTGACAGAACACATGATCTCAGGATTAAAAGTGGGGACGGGGGTACCCCAGTTCAACTGCTAAAAGGGCTGCAAGGAGACAGTGGAGATTGTATTTATTTTATAATTGTATGCCTCAGTCATCTCCAACTGAGGAATAACAACTTGAAACAATTCAGAGTCAAAAAGAACACTGAAGAACATTCTGCATTCCATACATTCCCCGAGCGTCCTACACAGAATAGCCACTGAGCCCGTCCCGAGCATTCTCACTCGAAGGCTTTTCCGAGGCTGCAGGAAATGGACCCGGCCTTCCTCTAAGTCCCACGGCATGCCGAGAGCTTGGAAGAGATCGTTTGTTTTATTAGATTCCAAATTAAATTTTTTTGACAGCAGGTGGAGGAAGCAGACCGATTTCCCGTGGGCTTCAACCTGTCTGTGATCAAACAGACGTCTCTACAGAGTAGCAGGGACAGAATAATTTGTTAGACGTTCTTATCCAGCAAGAACAGTAGTCCTGAAGCTCAAGTGGGCACATATTTTTTGCCATTAATGAGATCAGTTCTTTCAGACAACCATTTTAAAAGAATTTAAGTGCTTTAGACATCACTGTACTCCTTCCATCTAGAAGTCATCGGAGTAGCAGACTCGAGAGGGGCAGTAGGAAGGCCAAGACCAAAGTCAGGCGGCATCACAGAGCAATCATGTCACCACCAAGGCCAAGGAGTGACAACCAGTGACTCAAATCTTGGATCTATTTAACTGTAATTACTCTCGAAAACACCCAAATTGATCGAGGAGTTTTATTTGTTTGTTTGTTTAAACATAGGGTGCCTCAAACTGATTCTGACTTTGGGAGGGTCATTGGTGAGGGGACTTCTTCTGTTACATGGGTAACACACATGTAAACCAGCCTCCTAAGTCTCTGAGGAATTTTATACTCAAATGAGTGACTAATTTAATTTTGGTCCTGTTCTCTCTTCTGTGCATGATAGCACGTGCCTCCTGGCCATTTTGTGCCTCATTTTCTGCAGTCCGTTGAATGAATTGATTTAGAATGAAAGTCACAGAATCATTTTTAGAAAGGTTATTAATGTCTCCAGAATCCCCAAGTGTTCTCAGCGTCTCTTTGATTGTCGATATTGGTAATGAGGGCTGGGGGGTCATTTTATACTGAAGGTGTGCTCTGTTGTACAGCGTGGAGCCTACTGAAGAAGTCATCTTCCATTTTATAGCCTGCCCTCCAGTGTTAAGCCAGATATTCTGGAATCTTTTGCCTCTGTTATTGCTTTTATGTGAAGTTAATTTTTAAAAAGTGAATTTCAATTAATGCAAGACCCTGAATTAATGAAGATTAGGTGCACCGTGCTGCCATAGCAAAGCAGCAAGTTACGTGACATGTGACACAGGAGTGAGGAGAAACTTTAAATGAACGGAAGTACATCCATTTTGTGAGCATTCTGGTTACTCAGGGTTTCACCGTGTTCTCATAAATGTGTAATGTAAGCACTTGGGAGGTGGGATTACCTGTCACAGGGAAAGGTTTGGGATGATGTCAAGCTTGAACTCTTTGGAGGAATGGCAGGGCTGCAGCATCTGGGTTACTTTTACTCATTTCAGAATTCTCAGGTGTGTGCCCTGCTAGAAAGTGTCCTGTGTTAACCAGGACCTTGAACAGATCCACCTTCCATTACATAGAGCGATGCTGCCCACTAGAACTTTCTGCACTGTTCAGTACAGCTACCACTAGCTACATGTGACTATAGTCTGTCTGAGGAATCACATCATTTCAATAGTCACGTGTGGCTAGTGGCTGTCATATTAGACAGCAAGGTAGAGAGTTTGGTCCCTGGAGACACAACCCACAGGGACGATGATGATACTTTTCTCCTAGTGGGAGAACCAAAGCCCATGACCTGTACTTGGCAGAGAGGTGATGGACGTGAACTCAGCATCTCCAGAAGTCAGTCCTCAGATGCTTGCAGGAATGGTTTGCTTTAGGAATTCCTGTAGCTGACGGGAAAGAGGACTTCAGTAATTTGAAGATAATAAAGTCAGATGTAGTATTTAATGCAGCCAGGAACTGGAGGACAATAAAATCAGACCAGTAGAAACAAGGTGAAAACCACTCTCACAAAACCTGGTTGAAAAGTACAGACTGGGGGCTTGGCTTACCCTTGGCCTGAAGGTGGTCAGCATGCCTCCTAGAGATGCATGCCTGCCAGGACAGAGTACGAGGTTTGCTGGAGGTCCCCAGTGGGTTGCCAAGCTTAGACTTAGCATTCCTTGTGAGAATCTGCCCTGTGACTGACACCCGGGTGTGGGCATGCAGCGAGTGGGCCTACCTTTCACATAAGAAATCCTTATGGAAGAGATCTCATCCTTCAATCAAATCAGGGTTTTGTTTACGGCAGTCCCAACAACAAGTAGATATGCAAAAAATGCTACTTAATATCGAGGAAGAGAATGAAATTCGAACACCCTGTAAAAATCATTTTAATTGGTATCATTTGCTACTTGCAATCATGAACTCTTATCTTTTCCTGGACAGCCCTACTGTACATATACGCATGTCACAATCAATGAGGTCACACTTTTCATGTGGTATGTATGTGCAAATATATCATTAGAAGCATCACTATATTAATAGTTGCAATATTAATATAGTTATGCATGCATTATGTTTAAAGCCATTCCTCAATAAATAAGGAAGCAGACTTCTTGTCTAAACTGCTCATGATCAAGTTTGTAAACAAATAAAAATTTTAATTTCTAAATTTGTTTTGACCGGTGATTTTGCTAGTTTTCATTCTGTTGAGCGAATTTTGTTAACGTGGGCTTTGAGGGATGGGCAGCTGCTCTGGATTCGTTTTGACACTGGTTCCTCCCCTCTGAGAGAATGGGGACAGGGATTTGCTGAGGTGTCTCCTTTCATAATAGGGAGGCTGCCTCTTTTACGCTGGGCGTTTGTCTCTGACTGCTGTCTGCTGAGGGCTCGTCTCATGGTTGATGATGCCGATGCCGATCATGTTGCCTGACTGAGAGCTGCTGTTGGTCAGGTTCGCCCTGCTTCCCTCACTGCTACGGGGACTACGTTTCAACGAGCCGAGTGCCTGATTGGTTCCGACAGCACACAGTGGGGATTTTGCAGAGCTCTGAGCCCCATCACTGATGGGTTCCCTCCTGTCACCCTGCCGGCCATCCTCACCCTGTCACTGAAAGGAAGCCGTGACACAGTCCCCACATTGCCTCAGAACAGACCCTCCTTGTTTTATTAATGTGTCCACACCTCCATTACTGTTATTTACTGTCATGGTGGTGACAGCCACAAATGGGAAACCTGCAAGAGAACCTGGGGTGTCATCTTCGTCTAAGCCAAGCCTGTCCAACCCGCGACGCACGGGCCACATGCGGCCCAGGATGGCTTTGAATGTGGCCCAACACCAATTTGTTGGGAAGTGCATCTGAAGGGAAGTGCATCCCCTGTGAGACCCTCCAGGCCACAGAGCCTGGTACCTTGTCCAGGCAAGGAGGAGAGAAAGAGACCCTGTGCTTGAAGGCAACCAGAGAAGAATATGAGAGCATGACACTGAAAACGATAACCAAGTGTACAAAATTTACCTTGATCTGAAGCCAACAGCAGCCCTTTTGATTTTCTTTCCATTTCCAGTTTGATTGAAACAATAGACCGACTCATCCCAGCAAGCTTACTGTTCCCAGAGAGGTGTGTGGGCTGGGCTGGCGCTGGGGTGCAGGGTCCCTAGGAAGTGCGGGGTCTTCTTCCTGAGGCAGATTAGGTTTAGGCTATGAGAGCTATCACCTTTGAACATGGGGAACAGGTAACAGCCAGACTTCATCTGTTAGAACCCGAAGGACAGAAGGAATCTCTCACAAGTGTGCATCTGGTCAAATACACTGCGTTGATCTACTTAGTAAGAAATCCTTTGGCTAGACTGATGTCAAAAGAAACGCACAGAACTGCTCAAAGCCCCGAGCTCACGCTCTTCTCGGACGACGCTCGGTGTTTGTGCTCGCTGAACGAATGCGCGTGGCCGCAGTTCTCAGAAAATCACACTCCTCCTGCACGCCCACTTCCAGTGCAGCCTTGCACTTCACAAGTGACTCTGTTGGAATGGCTGGCCTTCACACCTGCTCACTGAGGGTGACTCACCTGTGGGACGTGATCTCCCGTCACCAATTCCCAGCTTTCTCCAGTATCTGAAATAAGTTCCGGTTATACTCGCCCTGGACTGTGTCTTGTCTGTCTTTTCCTTTCTTTTCTAGCCTATGCTTTCATCTCTGTTTAGATTTTTTTTTTTTAAATGTGGGTAGTTCCCTGGCTGGGAATCGAACCCAGGCCACAGCGTTGACAGCGCTAAAGCCTAAGCCACTATACCACCAGGGAAATCCTCTGTTTAGATTTTAAGTTTGAATTTGAATTCAAGGTGCTTCAGACTCCTCTCTGACTGAAATACAAGAAAAAGACTTCAGTCTGGAGAGGGCAAGGAATAAAAGATGTTGCCATGTCATCTAGGACAGTAGACATAATTTCACATCTACAGTCACAACATAAGTACCTCTCTAACCCTAAACTTTGTAAAAGAAGTAACTAGCAGGACTGAGTGTGTTTCAGGTGGAAAGTTAAGTGTTGTCATCGAGCCCTTTAGCTGGTGTCTCTCTGTCCCGCTGTCTCACAGCTCTGATGCAGGGTGTTCAGGTGTGCTCTCCTTCCAAAGACAGGCACTCCTCACTTACTGACCGAGTTCTATTCCTACGACTAGGTCATTAAGCGAACTGGCCGATGAGCGAGAAGCTTCGAGGTGGGTGTCTTGTGGTGTGTTGTGGCATCACAGGGTATGTATTTTTCAATAGACATCACATGACACCACACTTACAAATGAAATATGTAGTCTTGAGTGATTGTGAATGCTTCATGTAGTGAATAGTTACCAACTGTAGGATTGAGACAAAGACTGAGAAAGGGGGTTCCCGAGACTCACACAGACTGAGAAATGGGGTTCCCCGTGCAGCAGAACTGCTCATGCGCGATCATTAAACAGGTAAGTCGTTAAGTGAGGAGTGGCTGCATCCCAGAAAGCATAGAAGCATCTCTAAGGCCCTTCAATCCAAGAAGCAGCAGAGGGGCTCAACAATTGTTTATTAACCTTTTTTATTCCTATTTCTCCTGTCATGTAGCAAGGAATCTACTTTAATACTTTTTTGCAGTTTGGTTAGCACATGTTTCAGTGAGCGATTGTTGAATAAGAAGTCACTAGAAACTTAGTGGTTTCTTTTTCTCCTCTGTCTGGGTTCTCTTGAGTTGGTGGTTCTCCCTAGGAGACTCTTATGGGGCTGCAGGCAGGTGGGGTTTAGGTGGCATTCATATCGGCGCTCACCTGTGCATCCAGGATTCTAGGGTGACTTCTCCCAGTGTGTGTGCATCGCGGGGTGGCTGGGCCACCTCTCTCTCTCCAGCTGTCACCCCATGTGATTAGCATGCACTTCCTCATAAAAAGGACTCTCAGGACTTGGGGTTTGTCCGACAGCAAGCATTTCAAGAGGTTCAGGTGGCAGCCACAAGGGCACTTATGGACGAAGTGTCAAAAGTCACCACAGCTTTGCTTTTACGGTGTTCAAGGACAGGCGACTGCCCATGGGTAAACACGGGAGGTTTAACTCTATGTGGGAATGGTAGAGCAGGGAGTGCCATCTTTGGAGGTTAGCTACAACACCCAGGAAACCAACTATACATTTTACAGTATCTGTACATCATTACGATCTTCTCGTTTGACCGTTATTCTCACAGCATTTGAAGTACCTCCCTTTGACCTCACTTCCTGTTTTGCACACTTTGTTAGGAATGTATGGGAAGTAGCCCAGAAGTTGGTTGAGGGAGCCGTGTGTTGCCCACAGAGGCTTCATTACCGGCTGCCAGTGAGTGTTCAGTGTCTTCTTAGAAGAGTGTCTTTCCTTGTCTTTGTCCCGTAAAAACATTGCAGTGTTCGGGGCACAGCTCTGGGGAATGGCTCCTCCCTGCTCCTCAGGCCTAATGGGTGGAGGCTGGAGGAGGAAAGCCCGAGATGCCCCTTGTGACCTTGGGGAGGTGGCTAGAGGAGGAAAGCCCAGGAAGCCCTGTGACCTTGGGCAGGTTACCACGCACGCACACAGGGCCTCTGCTTCCTCTCTGAGTATATCAGCCAGTCAGCGTGTGTGTTGTATAATATTAACTTCCCCACCCTGCCTCATCCTCCTCTTTGCATTTGGCCTGAAGTCAAAATTCCCCTCCCCAGTCCTCCAGCAGCATGCTCTTCTGAGGCAGAACCCGTGGTCTCCTCACAGCCCTGCAAGGGACTGTGCCCCTGACAGGAATTGATAAGGGCACGTTATGTAAAATCCCTTTTAGGTCAGCATTCCGCTGCGAGCAGGGAGGACTAATCAACAAAGGCATTTTCCATGTTCAGTCCGAGGCATTCCCGAGGGCACAATCACTCAAGCTGCCTGTTTACGGGAACCCGCTTATTTCACAGGCCCGTCTCCCCAGCTCTGGTCTTCAGTGTCATCAGGTCTCACCAGTCTGCTACATGTGTGAGGCGGGGCTGTCCACTCACGTTGCTCTAGGACCCTTCTGCGTGCTTAAGGAAAAGCTTTTGCATGCAAGACTCACATTAAACTTATTGGAGAACTATGCTCATGTTTTAGTTCTCTTGTTTTCAACCTTTCACCTGTGTTTCAAACCCATCTCCAATATAAATCAGCTAACAGAAAATGTGGTATTTTCTGTTAGCTGATTATATCATTCATTCATTTGTTCACTCATTCAACAAATGTGATTTTGCATATCGACTCTGGGCTATCTACAAGGGCGGGCTAATAAATTTTGCCCCCCCTCCCCCCGTGTATGTTTTGTTACATTAGACACATCTGGACATAACCGGCTCTGTGTAGTCACATGGAATCTCTGCTCCACCAGTCCTGACCTAGCACACACAGACGCTGACATTTTTCACCCAGTGCACATCGAAAGGGAAGAGAGTTCAGACCAGAAAACAGCCAACATGACCTTCTCGAGGCCTGAGTTTTGAAATTTTTTGGTTGAGGGGATCCCTTAGGCAGAATTCCATGGATGGCCTTTTGTTCTCAAGGTCATCATGACGGACCCAAATTTCATCACCTGTAATGATCTTTAAGAAGTCCTCACCTTCTTTTTCAAAAACTTCAAAAATATTGGAGGAACTTGTTCTACTGTTAAGAATTCAATAACAACATGCTGTTTGAACCGAATATCTGAACACTCTTCCATGTCAACGTGCACTGCGTGAAAAATGTCAGCATCTGTGTGTGCAAGGTCAGGAATGATGGAGGGGACATAACCGTGTGACTACACAGAGCCAGTTATGTCCAGGTATGTCTAGTGTAACAAAAATATTACAGTGGAGGCAAAATTAATCAGCCCACCCTCATAAACATTACAGTGTTTTTTTCCATGTTGAAGATGATAATTTTGTCTAAAATTATTAGACCGAAAATTAGGGGTTGTCTTACGAGTACGCATGGGAGTAACTGGTTGATAATTGATTTCTTAATGATGCATTAGAAAAGTAGAGAGCAACTTAAACATGGGGGCATTTTATGCACAGAAAAATATAGCATACGAGAACGATAGAAGGGGGTTCCCTGGTGGTGCAGTGGCTAGGCTTCAGCACTCTCAATGCCACAGCCTAGGTTCAATTCCCAGCCAGGTAACTACCAAAAAAAAAAAAAAAGAAAGAAAGATAAAAGGACATTGTTCTGCCTTTAAGATGCTGGAGGCTTATAATTAAAAATAAACTTTTTTAAAAGATTCTCTGGCCCCGTGAGGAAGCACACACATCATTAGTGCCTCACGGTGAGCTCTATAATCATGCGATGTCTCTAGGTGCCCATTTGATGTGACAGCAAGGGCATCATTGTGAGTGCCCTGGGCAGTGTCCGTGGAACGTTGGGTTGAACCTGACTATCTATAGATAGCACCGCTCCTCCCACAACCTTGACCTTAAAGCAGAACATCAGATCACGGGAGGGTAAAATTTTGCGTTCCAGATTTTGGTGAGAATACGTTTGCTAAGTGCTAATAAACATGGCTGAGTTCGCCAGAAACATTCTGTCTTACACGGACTCCCCTCAACAGGGTCCCAGTGAGTTCCCCCAGACCCTCCCCAGGGTTCTGCAGCATGATGGGTAAAATAAACGGGATCTCACTGTTTATTTGATTTGACCTCTGGAAGTATGTGTGACCTTGAGCATCTTTTGAAGTTTGTATTTCTCTTTCAGTATGCATTCCCCATTACTCTGTTAGTTTATTCATTTCGTGTTGGTTTGTTTGAACACTTTCTGAACTGAGGAAGGTAGCCCTTTGTGTCTGTGCTGCCAGTCCTTTCCCTGCGTGTTGTTTGATTCTGAGTGTTGTGTCCTTGACTTTACTCGCGTGTTCCCCCTCCACCCACGCTTCTCTCACAGCTTCACTTCTACAAATGAGAAACTAGAGTCATCTGAAATTAATTTTTGGAATAAGAGTGAAAGGAATCTGGCTTTATTGTTTTTTACCCAGTTGCATTATTAAACACATTTATCGAGTAATTTCTTTTCTTGAAATACTACCTTCGTGGTCATATAATATGCCTTCATCAGGTATCTTTATACTAAATTAAATTCTCTGAAACATTTTTAATCCTGGATTGTGATCCACCGATCTAGTCTTGTTTATTTCTTCTCCAGTTCCAAACCCTTTTGATATCACAATCTGTTTTATCAGCAGGGGCTAATGTCCACTCGTGAATCTTTATTTTCAGATTTTTTTTCCCACGGTAAAACCCTTTCTTCCAGAGTTTTGCAAAGTTTGTTGGCAGGAGCAAAGTCTGTCTCTGATGTCTTGCTTTTAAAGGAAATCTGAAAAATCTTAAATGGGGGCCATTTTTCTTAGAAGGTTCACGTTGTCAACAAGTGTTAGGGACCTAGCCTCTGCCTGTGTCGGGTGTGCTTGGCTGTTTCCTTCTCTTCCTTGCATCAGCGTGTACTGTGTGTTGCTATGGGTGTGGCTGGGGATTGCCAAGAGACCCCACTGTCCCGCAACCCAGGGGCAGCTTAGCCTGTCCTTGGGACGTAGCCACACCCACAGGGGCCAGTATTAGAGCTCATGGAGAGTTTCTCTGAAGCCAGAGTGCCAACGAAGGGGAAGAAGCCCCCTCCTCAGCTGTTTTGCATTTTACCCTGAGCCCCTGCTCAAGCACTGGGCAGAATTAGCCACCCTGTACATGGCCAGTTATAGCAACGCCTGGAAATGACAGAGGAACGGAGAAGCTATAGCTCTAATCCGGCTAATTCTTCTTAAAAACCCACGTCTTCCACACAGGCAATTTTCAAGGGAGTACACACCCCAGGGCCTGTGGAAAGAGAGTGGAGAAATGGATTCAGAATGCCCAGGTGATGGCAAGTCAAAGACACCCCTTCCTGGGGTGCCTCCTTCCGGGCACCTGTCGTGACATTAGGCAGATTTCCGCTTTTTCCCTTGTCACCTTCTGTGAGGGCCGTCACATAGATAATTCGCTTCTTTTCCAGTCGATTTCTTGCTCACAAATTGCCATTTGCGTTGACAGTCAAGTGACTACCTCCTATTATTGGCCACAGACAAGCCCGCCTGATGTCCAGGGGGTTCCAGTGACCTCAGAAATCGCTCCTCCCACTGAGTACACTTGATGTGGCATCTAATCTATCTGATTGGTTCTAAGTACATGGCCCACGGCCAGTGCGTGGATTTCACAGGAAAACGTAGGGAACACAGAAGCTTCGAGAAGCAGGGGCACCTCTGAGCCTCCATGTGAATAAAACAGGAACCGAGTGACCATGCGTCCAGGCTCAGTTTGAGTGTCTCTCTCTCCACAGGAGGCACTGATAGTGGCTCTCTGTGGGTCCTTGTGGCCTAGAGGCCACACTGTCCCCCACGGCGTCTGAGGTTAGGGTGGCCACCAGAGAAAGACCATGGAGGGTCTCACCCCCTTCCACAGGTTCCTACAACTCAGTTCCAACCAGAGGCATCTTTATTTTCATTAAACATACCTCCCCACGTCAGTTAATTTGGTGTTGTGCAAGGCATATGATGTTTTTCCATAGATCAAAAACATTGGAATGCTTCCCAAGCATTCCAGAATACTATTTTCCGATGTGACATTTGACTTCCATAAAATGCAGCCTGTTGAGGCTTTTCCCCCTGCATAAAATACACACTCAGGGTGGCTTTTGTGATATAGTAAATAGGATCCCACACAAATTCCACATGCTACGCTGTGTGGGGAGCTCACATAATAAGGAGGAGAATGCTGCCTGCTTGTTTTCCCAGCAGCACAGAGCTCTCACCCTACCCTGCGTCTGTCCAAGCCCCGTCCAAGTGCAGAGCTGACACGTTGAAACATCCTGATTAAAAGGGACACTTCTTCCTAAACAAAACCCACCCATTGCTGCAGCTACGCTTTCGATCCCAGCAAGGGTGCAGGCAAACTCTAACTACAGCGCGTGACCTACGCTAACGCCAGACTTGTGAGGGGAAATGTGTCGAAATTTAGGTGGGTGTCATCACAGGGAGCAGAGATGTCGGGGGCAGAACTCAGTGACAGGCGGATAGTCCTGGCAGCCACACGCGCCGATTACCACGGGAAGATTTAGCTGAGAAGTCATACGCTGCTGTTTTTGAAAAGGAGAAGGCGTCAGATCGCTGAAAGGAAAAGGAAAAGTGCTTAGAGCTGGATTTACATCGAAGTTCATGTCCGCTCTCCGTCTCCCTTCTTCCAAGGGCCAGTGGAGGGCAGACGCCTTGGCCACGGTGACCTGCAAATCCATTTCTGTCTCGTCACCAGTCACGGGCCGGAAGCTCCTGCTTCTCTTTGTAAATATCTTGTGTCCCCAAGTCCTAGGGGATTTCAGTTGACCTGAGTGGGACTGGACTCCTGTTTCTCGTCAGCTCTCTATTTCTGTCTGGTTTTTCGGTGCTCTGTTTGTCTCTCTAATTCACACCCTTGCTTCGTTTCTGCATTCCTTCCTCTTTCCCTAAGTTGTTTCTCCATCCGCCTTTGAGGCTCTTCAGGGCCAGGGGCTTTAGTTGTTCAGGTTGGTGCTGACGTCTGTCCCTGACCTTGCAGGAGACATTGCTAGGTGTGTGTATGGGGGAAAACACCCAGCCATAAATGCCTCTTTTTTTCATATTACATGGCTGGTTACTTTCCGGACAGCCCTCATATAGCTCCTGGCTGCCCAGCCTTCTACATGTATGTTAGTATTCCTCAGGTACGTGAAGGGGTTTCTCATATTTATTATGAACATTAACCCATTCACTTCTATGATAAATATTAATACAATTTTTCCAAATAATAAGTGCGCTTCTGCTGAACTTGATCCTGTGCTAAAAGGCCCACGGTTCTTACAGAGACTGCAACTTGCTTCCCATGTAAAAATCACCCTGAAGTCAAAGGAAGTAGCAGCCCATTCTTTGGGAAAAACTGTATTTGGAGGTTGCACAGCACCCAACAGAGCAAAATTTTCAACAACCCGGCGTGGAATCAAGGGCAGCCTTTGCACTAACAATTGTGAGACTCACCAGCTTCCTCCCCGTGCGTTTAGGTTTTACATTCATGCGCTCCTATCTTTTTGGTTTTGGCTTCTGTCTGTAACTGCTGACTGGGTAATTCTTATCCTAGCAGAGGGATTTGTGCTGATGTGTGAAGCTAGAACCAAGAAAAACATCCCTCTAATCTTGTCCTCAAATGGTTTCCTGCTCTCGTTACATACCCCTCATCCTGTTAAAATTCACTTGTGGATTCCCACTCAAGCAAATTCGGAAGATCTTGGCTTGCAGGAGCCCTCACGGTTTCCGGAACCTTTGAGTCACAGACGTGGACGGGGCCTTTTGTGTCACTCCTACAGGAGAAAGAGCGATTATTTTAAGCCCTCTAAATCGAGTTTAATGTTTGCATGTTATTATATCCATGCATATTTAATTTTAGAAGGGAAATTTCCCAGTGAAACACAGGTGTTTGTAAAACCCACAGTTGAAAGGAATAATAAACAGCACACAAACATCTACTGCTCGGTACCCAGTACAGCAAAGAAAAGGTATAGAGAATCTGTTGGCGAGAAAGCACCCCAAATAACTAACTGATAAGAAAGGTGGGGAGAGTGATAAGATAGGCAGGAGCTCAAAGAACACACAAGACCAGACACAAGAAAAGATCCTGAAACCTTCAGGGGTCAGTTCCGGGGTCCCTTTGCATTTCTTCATCTTGTTCGGTGAGAGTCTGTGGCACTGAAGCTGGCCCAGGGCTCGATGGTAATGGGGCTGAGAAGAGCTTGTAGGTGTGGATCCCGACAGTCTGAAACGGGCCTCACTCCCAATAACAACCACCTCCAACGGTGGGGACCTCACCAGCTCTCGAGTTACTAAGCTAAATGAGATGCCCAGCCCCCGCCCTCAAGGAACTTACCCTCAAAAAGACCTGCTTGGGTTAACAAGGTTCAGAAGAAAGCAAGGCATTCTCTGGGAACTGGTGCGCATCTTTATCATCTCTCTCGAGAGCTTTCAAGAGATACCAATTTAAGACAAAAGTAAATACCACATGGGAACCTCCAGACAACTTGGGAAATTAATGCCTGGAGTTTAAAAGACACTTCGCTTCCCAGAAGACCACAGGATCCGCTCTCCAGAGCTTTCCATGGTCAACCCTCAGCAGGAGAGCATGCGCAGCTGACCAGACATTTGGAAGGACTTTGTGTGTTTCTGGTATGGCCGTTGGAGACCAGGAAGCAGCAGTGTGAGCTGCGTGAAATAGCGAGGTCAGCAAAAACTTTGTCAGCGTTCTGAGAGATGGGGTGCGGGTAGGGGACACCAGAGTCCAGGGATTAACCCCTTTTGGTGTCCTTTCAGCACCAAAGAGCTAATGCCAGTCTCCTTGCTAACTGTCCCTGGAGTCTATGCTCTCTTCTCTCTATCATCACCACCTTGGTGCAGGCACAGGTTGCAAACTGAAATGCGTACAGGGGCCAGGCTGGTGACATGAATGGGTGCTTCTGCCTGGCCAGGCCTAGGGAGAAAGTGTTGGGGTTGTGGCTCCGAGAAGGAGCTTGCCTCCCTCTCCTCCCCAGTCAAGTTCAAGGTGTTTTAAAAACACTGCTCTAGTCAAACAACACAGATCTGCTGGCTGCATGTGAGAACGGGTTGTGTGTTGGCACTCTGCTTAGAGGCCCTTGTCATGAACTGTTGTGAAGCGGTCCCCAACCTTTTTTGGCACCAGGGACTGGTTTCATGGAAAACAGTTTTTCCACAGACTAGGGGGAGGGGGGCCGGGGGTTGGTTTCTGGATGATTCAAGCACCAGATGCACCTTAATTGTCACTTGGCACTCACTGACAGGGTTTTGATATGAGTCTGCAGGCAATTGATTTATCATGGTCTCTGTGCAGTCCTCTCTGCTCATGTTAACGTATATTTGCAGCCGCTCCCCAGCGCTGGCATCACCGCCTCAGCTCCACCTCAGATCATAGGCATTAGATTCTCATAAGGAGCGTGCATCCCAGATCCCTAACATGCACAGTTCACAACAGGGGTTGTGCTCCTCTGAGAATCGAATGTTGCGGCTGATCTGACAGGAGGCGGAGCTCAGGTGGTAACATGATCGATGGGGAGCGACTGTAAATGCAGATGAAGCTTCGCTCATTCGCCCGCTGCTCACCTCCTGCTGCGTGGTCCAGTTACTAACAGGCCACTGACCTGAAGCAGTCTGTGTCACGGGGCTTGGGGACTCTGCCTGAGACCTTCTTCCTGACTCTGCTTCTTGTAACCCTCCATCCATCTTGCCAACAGGCCCGGAGGTCTCACTCGCTGCTGCAGCCCTGGGGTGACTCCGCATTGCCCACTGGAGAAGGGCAAACAGCCTGGCCATTGGCCTCACATACAGGCCCTTTGCACTTGGCCTGCCTTTAGCCCTTCTATCTCTCCCTTTCCTTTTTGCCCCAATTTAAGATCTCACCACACTGGTGACTGTCTGCTTCCACAACATTCCAACCTGAAAGCTTCTGCAAGTGAGCTTCTCTCCACCTGGAATAACTCTCCCTGGTGAATCTTAGCTTAACTGTCCCAGCAGTCACTTCCTGAGCCCCTGCTCTGTGATCCACACACAACCTGTACGTTTCTGTGCTTTTCCATGAACTTGCCACAAGGTAATGCTTGCCCCCCTCACTAGGCTTAGAAATTCTATGAAGTAGGGACCAAGTTTTCTCCTTTTCTGTAACTTCCTTTATTCCAAATGCAGAGTAATTTTAACTTAATCTCTCCAGGCCTAAAATTTCTTCCCTGTAAAACGAAGACGCTAGAAGTGTTGGATTAGAACTGTGTGGTTCTGACTAGAGGCGTGCATAAAAATCACTTGGGCTTCAACAAATGGTGCTGGGACAGCTGGGTATCCACAAGCAAAGGAATCAAGTCGGAGCCCGACTTCACCCCATACACAAAAGTCAACCCAACATGGATGATAGACCTAAACGTAAGAATGAAAACTCTGAAACTCTTACAAGAAAATGCAGGAGCAAATAAATGTTCATGACCCAGGATTGAGAGTGGTTTCTGATATATAATACCAAAAGCACAGTGATGAAAGAAAATACAGATAAATATTATAAAGTCTTGTGCTTCAATGGCCACCAATAATAAAGTGAAAGGACAACTCAAAATGGGACAAAATGCTTGCAAATCATATGTCTAATAAGGGTCCAGTATCCAGAATATATAAAGAACACTTACTAGTCCACAATAGAAGGACTGCCCATTAAAAAAAATGGCAAAGGACTTAAATAGACACTTCTCCAAAGAAGATATTCAAATAGCCAAAAAGCTCATGAAAAAGTGTTCAGCGTCGTTAGTCACCAGGAAATGCAAATCAAAACCACAGTGAGATCTCACTTTGCCCCCACAAGGGTGGCCGTCGTCAAGCTGAACAATCACCAGTGTTGACTAGAAAGTTGAGAAATGGGAACCCCCATGCGTGCTGGGGTGCATGCAAAATGGTGTAGCTGCGGTGGGGAAAACATGGAGTTATCATGTGACCCAGCAGTTCCATTCCTGGGGTCTATACATAAGGGACCTGAAAATACGGCCACACGAACATGGTACGTGAGTGTTCACTGCAGCGGAATTTCCTAATAACCCAAGTATGCATCGACTGATGGATGGATAAACCAGTTGGGATTTGTCCATACAATAGAGCAGTGGTTCCCACCTTTTATCCACCCTTTATGCCCCTTTTAAACCCATTTCTGTAAGTGGTACCCCTTGTTTTTAAAACAGCTGTTTTTAAATACATTTTTGTTCAATGTCTATCTTAATACAAAAGAGTAGAAATGAGGTTATAAGTTAGGAAAGGAAAATTGCTGCACTGAAAGTGGAGACCACAAATTTAATTTTATAATATTCACAACTCAGTTAAATATTGATAATATAAATATAATATAAAATAAAAAACTACTTGAAAAGAATCACAATTAAAGACAATGCGCTTACTTTTACTCAGTCAGTAAGTACACTGATCCAACAGACTGGCTACGGACGTAATTTTATGTTTGGGGAAGTTCTAGAAACACTGCAAACGGATTGCTCTGAAACTGCGTGTGATGATTGGTAGGAGAGCGGTTTGGGGGGGTTCGTAGCCACCCCCTCACCCATCGTCCATCATTCACTACTGTGGTCTCATTTCGAGGTGTCTCCATAACTAAACATTTATTGCTCCATAACTAACGTTTTGCTTTTCTTTTGTACTTTACTTGTATCTTCACCATTACTGACTATTTGCTGCGTACCCCTGAGTGGCCCAGCACGTACCCCGATGCACTAGAACATCATTCGGCCATGGAAAAGGGAAGAAGTAGTGACACGCGCTTCAACATGGAGGAACCTTGAAAGCACGATGCTAAATGGCCACCTGTCACTCCGTTCATGGGAAATGTTCCGAATGGGCGAGTCCATAGAGACAGAAAATAGATTCATGTTGACAGAGACCAGGAGGTCGGGGAGGGGGGCGGACTGTGAGGGGCCTGCTGGTTGTATGAGGTTCTTCACGGGGTCCTGAGAATGTTCTGGAATTAGACAATGGAGACGGTCACAGGACTTTGTGAATAGACCGAAAACCACTGAGTTGTGACTCTTACGGTCTGGGAATTATATCTCAGTAACGTTATTTTTAAAAACCCCTTTGAGAGCTTTTCTAAAACACACATGTGGCATCTCCTGTCCTGACTCACATTGAGAAGAACCTGGTGCCCGGCCTGCAATACTCCTTTATGACATCATGGACAAGAGTTCTAACTGACCTGGGCACAACCTGGGTTGTTCTACGGCCAGTGTGAAACGGTTTCTAGACGTGTAAGAAGAGTTGTGCAAATCTGAGGGGCCCTGCATGGCTCCAGGAGGGAATGGCAAACAGAGGCGTCCTGTAGTTGCACCTGGGACCAGGTAACAGGAGGGAGGCTGGGGAAACAGGTGACACTGGAATGGCTAACAGGGTGCCCCGGGAGCGGGAGGGAAGGGAGCACTGCCTCTGGGGTCGCAGTGTGGGATGAAGTCCCCGCGCGAGGACCCCAGTGTGGGTGGTGGTGGAGGATCCGTCACCTTCACGGGGGCGACTGAGACGGGCCTCTGGGGGCGTCGCGAGCAGGACGACCGGCACAAGGCCGGAAGCTTCATTTGGTTGGTGGCCACTTATCTTTGGAGAAGTTGTGACATAAAATCATTGAGTGTAAATGTAAAAATAAAAAGCAGCCATAAAATCCATGTAATTCTCAGCGTAGGGAGACATGGACAGCACCAAACCGTTCGCTGTCAAAATTAGGTGGCCGGCGCCGGCCCACGAACGAGGCTGTGAGAGCAGCGCTCTGGTTCTCCCCTTGGCTGTGCTGTTAGAACCGACCTTAGTGATAGGGCTTTAGAAAAGTGACATCTTTTCTCATTCTCATCTTTAAAATCTAACAGCCCAAATTGCCAGTGATAGACACAGTCACGGGGACGTAAAGTACACAGAGGGAATGTGGTTAATAACATTGTAATAACTGTGTGGTGGGTACCAGGCTTGGGGCGGGGAATCCCTTCATAAAGCATAGAAATGTCGAACCACTACCTGTACACCGGAAATAATATAACATTGGGTGCCAACTGTAATTGAAAAGTACATTTTAAAAAAATACCTGGAGAGAAAAGTATCCACTGATTAAAAAACATCTAACCGTGCACGGAGGCTCAGGCTGTACGGCCTATTTTCCCCCGCAAATCTGGGGTATGCTGTGATGTTGGCATAAATCAAACCTAAATCTCAAGGATGAAAATGGAAATATATTGACCACGAAACCATTTTATCGGCCATCGCAGATACCTCTACGTAGGCTGCAAGCGTGTGTCCGCCTTGCGTGCGTCTCCTGTGCTTGAAGGCTGGTTTCCATCCATGCGATCTGAACCTTCCCAACAGTTCTTTGGGAGACGAGATGGACTATTATTTGAGTATGTTTTCCACCTGAAATGTTAAAATGGGAATGTTAATGCACATTAAAAAAAGAAAGCCATCGTCGTTGACAGAACGCTTCCCAATAATAATAGTCATGAAAATGAAGTGACATTGGGTGAGGGCCACTAACTGAAAATGTAGCCCATTGTTGTTTAATTCGTACTCATAAGAGCAGAGAAATTATATCCATCATCTCGTGTCCTTCCCAACAGCATTTCCTGCCCGAGTGCGTGTTTAGTCAGTGTCTTTAAATGATTGCTGTGTAGTAGGCTGACCAGACGTACCATTTTAAACGGGACAGTACTGTGCTTTTTTGTTTTGTTTTGTTCTAATAGTAACATACATTTTTATCATGTTAGATTTTTAAAATAATCTGCATTTTATTTTATTTTATTTTATAATGCTATGGTAGTAAATAAAATATGCAGTATGCAATGAGGATTACAACCAAATTGAGCAAAGTAGGCTAGGTCCTCTTACAAGATGATATACTTCTCTAAAAAGATCATTTTATTTTAGGACACATATCGAATACCTGATGAGTGTGAATTTAACTGAGCCATCTTAACTAAACAAGAAGTAAAACTAGGAATTACATTTGGGTATAATAATGAGCAGTGTAGCATCCGTGGTTTGTGTCATTTCTCATCCTACGCATAACTTCAAACGGTGGACAGTTCTATGTTACTGTCAAAACTGAGGGTCAGAGTGTAACCCATGTCTGCTGGGACCCCAGCTCCACACTGTTAGAATGTGGTGAACCGTCGAAGTCCCAAGATGCTGCCCCACCGATACTCCGGGGGAGTCACGTAGCCTCTGGTTCCTTTTTGCCTTATTTGTATAAGGGACTTGGACACCACGGCTTCCAAATTCCTTTCAAGCTTCAACACATTTAAAAGATAACTGTGGAAGTACTGTATCATTAGAGATCATTTACATACAGAGAATCATTGTCATGGAAAGTCATCAGGAACTGACTCATTCCGAACAGTTAAACCACCTGAAAAAGTTATTGAACTTACAATTTCCTTTTCATCAAATCACGTTATTAAATGTATTCATGCTTCCTTGGCCTCTTCCAGGAAAATGTTACTAGTGAAACAATAAATAAGTCTCAGGGATAGAGAAGGAATTTTAAATGCAAAAGAATAAGCCCCACCCCCACCCTGCAAAAAGTAGCTAAATTTTACTATGCCTATTTTTTATACTAAAAAAAAAAAATGAGCCAAGCAAATGTTTTCAATAAGACGGAAAGGGATTACTATCCTCAGTAGCTAATAAGTAAAAAGGTCAGAGACACAAAACATGAATAAACGTAAAAAAGAGCATTGTGTCAGCTTGTCAACCAATGTGGCGCTAACTTGTATCTGACAGTATTTAGTCATCCACCCAATTCGAGTCTTCTTGAATAAATAATAGTTAATAAAATAGTATGTTTTGTTTCTTTGTTTCTATATTGGTCCATGCATAGTTAGTTGAAGTTATTCCTTGATACTGTGTTTCATACTTTCATACTTTTGTTACTGTAGTGTTTATCTATTATAATTTAAACTAGTGTTTCTGGTAGCTAGTCAAGATGACAGTTTAACTCACATTCGTCCATTTTATTCTCATTCTTTGTAGAACACTTATTAATAAAAGGATGTATTTATTTGATTTTTGGGGGTTGGGAATACTTCCCTTTGAAAAGAATTAACAATTGTTTCTAAGCTTTTTTTTTGCTTTTTTTTTTTCTGCTCAGTAATATGTATTATACCTTTCTGTGTGTTGTTTCTTGTTTGTTCCAGATTCAAAATGAGTTTGGAGACCTCGTGGTTAAATAAGCTGGATTCTGGATAGCTAGTGTTGCGAAGTACTTTTGAGATCTGTTTTAGCATCAATTTTAAAAACAGTGGATTTCATGCTTTGCTTTGATTGGCAGGTGTGTAGATTGTATTCTCTGGGAAAGGAAATGTGTTACTTTCTTGGGGGTGCAGTAACAAATTAGCACACAGTTTTGTAGGCCGGAAGTCCAAACTCTGGCAGCCTGCACTCCCTCTGGGAGGTCTAGGGGAGAATGCAGTCCTATCGTGTTCACTTTTTGGTGGCTGCCCCAGCCTGTCCTTGGCTAGTGGCCTCTTCTCTCCAATCTCTGCCTCCATCTTCACATCCCCTTCCCTCTGTCTCTGTCAGCTCTTCCTCTTGTAAGGACACTTGTCACTGGATTTAAGGCCCACTGGGATGATCTAGTATGATCTCCCCATCTCAGACTCCTTACCTTACACCTGTAAAGACCCTTTTTCCAAATAAGATCACGTTCCCAGGTTCTGAGGGTTAGAATATGGACACCTGAGACTGTCCAGAAAGTATCCAGCCATGTACTATGACACATACAGGCATTTCTTGAGGAAGACACAAGATATAAGATATAGTGCACATCCGACAGTGACGCCTCCGTCCCCTTCAAAGTAGGCACCTTGAGACCTCACACAGTTCTCCCAGTGTCTCTTCCACTGCAGGTCTTGCAGAACGTGGATCACTTTCAACAGGCTCTCGGCCACCTTTGGAGCGTCGGTGCCACACTTTCCTTTGCGCAGCGCTCACTGCATCATCCCCGAAAGCTTTATGAATCATCCAAATAGTTTCCACCGAGGAATGGTCAAGCTTAACGCAAAATGTGATGCAGATTCGGTGCTCTGCTCGCTCAATCATGTTAAATGCGAGGGCTGCCCAGGGCATGTTGTCACTCAAAGGCGTCTAGCGCCCCCACTGACCAGACAGTGAAGTCCTTATTGTTCACGCATGCGCGTTCCAGTCCACCCCGTGGCTGCCAGGTTACATGGAGGTCATGCAAGCTGTTCTTGTTGGATGGACAAGGGCTGGATTTTTTTCCAGACAGACCTCGAATCTTGTTGGGGACCACCATGTACCCTACTGTGCATAGACTATCTTTCTTGTTGGTAGCTTTCTGGTACTTCTATATATTTTTATAGTTTTTTGTATTTCTATATTTTGTTCATATACAGAATATTTCATTTTCTACATGAATTTAGAGTTTGGTAAAAAAATTTTTTTCCAAGTGATGATGTGATTTCCTTTGGAAATAGCATGACAGGAATGGTCCTGTCACGTTCCCACGCATTATATCTACACTGAGTCCAAGCCCTGTGATACGTCGATGTCATTACATGTGACTCGTGGCTGTGTAGTGCTGTGGCGAGGGTGCAGGGGCCACCCACCGCGGTGCACACGCACTGTTGCTCTCGGACGTGTTGTGCATGTCTCTGCAGGAAGCAGCGCGCTGTCCCCGCGACGTCGGCTCGTGCAGCATGGCCCCCTCGGAGAGGGGCGCATCTCGGCCGGCTCATTTGGGGTTTTGATGTGAGGAAATTGCTTTCATGATCCTACAAACAAACCCAGTGTGTAACCTTGGAAAATTACGTATGATAGAGCTTTGAATTTTGTTTTAGAAGGTTCTGGTATTTATTTTAGTTTGGATTGTTGATAAGTGACCACGGGGCAGCAGTTCCTGTCATCAGTTTTGTGGTATGGCCGTTGTGGTAACGACGAAGCTTGTGGGAGACACTGAGCCCCTTTACGTGCGTACTCCTCCCTCCCTCCCCCCCCTCTCTCTCTGCCTCTCTCTCTCTCTCTCTCTGTCTCTCTCTCTCTCTCTCTCTCTCTATATATATATATATATAGTTACATAGTTATAGTTATATACTTATATACTTATAATTTAAAACTGTATTGTAGTTTCACATAGCAGCAAGTGTTATTTACGAGAACCAACCCTGAGGAACCCCTTGTGCGCCTTGCCCGCTCTCCCCAGGGTGGCGTTTTACAGACCATGGTGTAATGTCACCAGGTACTGGGGTGGTCTCTGGAGCGGTCTGTGCCCAGCCCTGGAGGCCTGCAGGCAGGCCCTGCGCCCATGAGCCCTGCACAGTGGGCCTGGCAGCTGCGTCGAGCCTTCGGGTGGCCCAGCCTGGGCACAGGTCCTGCCTGCAGGTGCGTGCGAGCCCCCGCGGCAGGGCCCCCCGGCTGAGCAGCTCCCAGTGCCTGACCCTTCCCACCACGTGCGAAGGTACCTTTGTCCCAGGTAACTGCGTTCTGTGGTGGAACAATAGGTCACCGCAGTTGACCGTGAACTGGCTTGGGGTTGGGGTGCCGACCACCGGCAGGATTGAAAATCCACATGTAACCTTTGGGTCTCCCAAACCTTGACCGCAGTCCTTCCCATCCGCAGGGGGTTGGTTCCGGGGCCCCTGCGGATGTCACACTCCCCCATGTTCAAGTCCCTTATCTAAAATGGCACGTGTGGACCGTGGATTGAAAATACTGATTTGGGGGAGGGGTGGGAGAGAAGGGACACACGAATGCGTGTGAGGGACAGAGAACTGCCTCTGGGTGGCGAGCGCTAACGCAGTGCATGGAGGAGGTAGTGTTGAACGGTGCCCCTGGCACCTGTGTAATTTGTACTGGTCAGGGTCACCCCAATGAATTCAACAGGAAGAAAAATGAAAAGCCAATTTCAAAAGATCATACGGTATAATTGTTTATTATATTTTGGATGTGACATTGGTTAATAAAACTGCATAGGTTTCAGGTATGCATTTCTATAATGTATCATCCGTGTATTGAATCGTGTGTTTTATGTAACATTCTTGAAATGAGACTATTACAGACATGGAAAACAAATCAGTGATTTCCAGGGGTTGTGAGTGGTGCAGCAAGGAGAAGCAAGTGGGTATAGAGCAGCGGTTCTCAACCTGGGGGTCGTGACCCCTTTGGGGGTCGAATGACCCTTTCACAGGGGTCGCCTAAGGCCAGCGGAAAACACGTATCAGATATTTACATGACGATTCATAAAGGTAGCAACATGACAGCTATGAAGTAGCAACAAAAATAACTTTACGGGGGTCGCCACACCATGAGGAGCTGTATTACAGGGTCGCGGCCTTGGGAAGGCTGAGAACCGCTGGCGGAAAGGGATACTATTAGGGAGACGCTCGTGGTGGAGCTGGCGTGTGCGAGAGCAAAAGTCCTGGTTCAAGTTTTTACATTCGAATCTACATCACATTACTTTGTTGTCTAGTGATGATCTAAGTCAACTTTTCTTAACTCATGTAGCTTTCTAATAATCCCATTATCCCTTATCAACTAATTATCTGTTTTCCTGCTAATAAACAGTACCTCTGTTTTCACAGACTGTAACACATTCTAAGGCTTGTTTCTGAGGGATTAATCCTATTCCACTGATTAGCTATACTACTTTTCTACTAAACTATTTCAAGTACTAAGGCTTAATAAAATGTTTGAATAACTACAAAAAAAAAAATACTGATTTTGATCCCCAATTGGTTGAATCTGCAGATGTGAAACACAGGGTTAGGGACGGGCCACCGTACGTTTATTGAAACAAATCGGTGTGCAAGTGGGTCCAGGCAGTTCAAACCCGTGTTGCTCAAGGGTCAGTGGAGTGCACGTGTCATTTCACAGCACGCCGTTTTGCTCAAAAAAATAGCCACTCATTTCTTTAAAAAGCATTTATTTGAATTGGGTATGTATATGTCTTCAGATACTTTTCTGTGAACTCAGTCCGTGTACCTTTTCTCGGTCTGACGTTTTCGATCCCTGCCTCTTTAAATCTCCACATGTCTGGGGTGAAGGAAGGAAGTGGTCTTTTTACTCCCTCGGCCTCTCCTTTCCCCACTTTTATCCAAGTTTACGCTCGTTGTTTTTACGCTCGTTGTTTATTCCACGAGGGCTTCTGATAACAAGTCAGCAAATGAATAGATGTGATTCTTGACTAAGAGCCTTGGGAATGTGTCAGCCACGTGAGACTGGGTGGAGGTGCAGGCAGCGGGAGCAGCATGTGCCAAGGACCTGGGGCCGGGAGGGCGCGTCCTTCAGCCCAGGCATCGGAAGGACCGGAGCTGGAAACTAGACAGCGACTGGGAAGGAGGTGTCGAGAGGACATCCCCTCACGCAGGCCAGGCAAAGGATGCGGGTTTAGTTTTGAAGGATTATAAGCAGGAGAAGGTGGGGTAGGGGAACATAGGAGTTGTGTCTGAGACCAGGGGTTAGCGGGCAGTGGTTTGGGGTGATGCAACAGCCCGCTGTGCGCCCATGCGCGCTGCAGTGGGAGTGAGTGGGGTGAGGAGCTGGTGGTGATCAACCACGTGCCCCTGGCCACAGGCAGGGCCTGGGCTGGAGGCTGCCACCCGGAGCCAGCGTGCTCTGGAGCCCCATAAAATGAAAATACCCTAGATGATTGCACTTTTGATGGGGAAGTTTACCATTTAACGTAGTGCCTATTTCTGCGTCACTTTTTACGTATATGTCCTCGTCACCTGCCTAGACCGTAATCTCCTTACGAATCTTTTCTCATCCCAGGAGGTTCCTGTGTTTCCTCGATTGTCCCTGGGGCTTCCATTCTTCTGGAATTTCTGGAAGACCGATTATTAGACTCAGCTGGAAACTCCATCTGGGAATAGATTCCAGGATCTGCTTAAAGCTCAGGAGACAGGGAGAGGAAGGAGACACATCCTCACCCATATGGTCTCTTTGTCCTTGTGTGTTTGTAACTTTCTTTAGTGTCATTTAGATTTACGGTCAGAGATGGATCCACATGTAAACTCCCATGTTAAATTGTAAGAGCCTATTAAAGCATTAATTACTGGTTTAATATACCCTTTTTTGAGGATTTTGGAGTATTCGTTTTAAACAGTTCTCTGTTCTTCTTAACCAGCAGTGTCCAATTTTTTGGCTTCTCTGGGCCCCGTTGGAAGAGGAAGAACTGTCTTGGGCCACACAGAATACACCAACACTAACGACAGCTGATGAGCTAAAAAAAAGATTGCCAAAAAAAAATCTCATAATGTTTCCAGAAAGTTTATGAATGTGTGTTGGGCCGCCTTCAAAGCCGTCCTGGGCCGCGTGTGGTCCGCAGGCCGTGGGTGGGACAAGCTTGGGCCTAACATAACAATAGCCGTTGACACAGTTCACAGCTAAGCAGGCGCTCTTTCCCTGAACGTTTTCTTCGCTTGGCTCCTGAGGCACCATCTTCTGTCCTCCTGGCCACTCGGACTCGGGGGCCTTTGCTACTTCTCCGACCTCTGCCACTGCTGGGGCCCAAGGCTCCGCCCTGGGTCTCTTCTTTGCATTCACACCCACTCCTTTGTGCATCATCCGTGGAGGACCCACCATCTGCAATGCACGATTATCAATATGCCCAGCACAGCCTCTCCCCTGACGTTCAGGTTCACGTTGCCGACTGCCTACTCACCATTTCTGCTGGGATGGCTAACACGTGCTTCGCGTGTAACACATCGGAAGCTAGCAGTTGATGTCAGCCTCCACGACCTGCTTTGTCCATGTGTCCGTGACGGCACTCGATGGCAGGCCCATCCTTGCCAAGGCTCAGATAAGCAAGCGCAGTGTTGTTCTCGAATGCTCTCTTTCTCTGCACCTTACGTCGAGTCAGTCAGCTCAGCCTGTCAGCTCCACTTTCAGACTTCATGTGGAATCCACAGATGGCCCCTCTGTCCATGCTGCACTGTCCGGGCCACCATGACCCGTCTCCAGGCCATCACGACTCATCCCCAGGCCACCACCACTCGTCCCCAGGCCACCACCACTCGTCCCCAGGCCCCATTCCTGCCTCCCGACTGACTCTTTCCCTCATTCTCTGCACAGCAGCGAGTGTTTCCATTGGAACTGTCACTCCTTTGTCACTGCTCATTCACACAGGAAATAGCCTCTGAGACCCCACACGTGCCACCTGCCCGGCCACAGCCCTCCCACCCCCACCAGTGGCCTCCCTCAGCTCCCACGCCCTGTCCTCTCCCACCTCAGGGACCCGGCACTGCCGTCCCTTCTTCCTGGAGGGCCTTCCCCAGATGTGTGCACGGCCACTCCCTGTGCTCAGACATCCCCTTCTTACTGAGACCTTCCAGAACCCACAGATCTAGCCGTCCCCTGCTGTCCCCTCGGATTCCCTGGCTTCTTGATGTTTTGCCCCTCGTGCTTATTACCATGTGACACAGCAGTGTCCAACCTTTTGGCTTCCCTGGGCCACATGGAAGAAGAATTGTCTTGGGCCGCACATAAAGCACACTCACACTAACGATAGCTGATGAGCTAAAAAAAAAAAAAAAAAAAAGTCCGTGCATCATTTTTGTCATGTTTTAAGGAAGTTTAAAAATGTGTGCTGGGCTTCATTCAAAGCCGTCCTGGGCCGTATGCAGCCCGCAGACCACAAGTTGCACACGCTTGATCTGACATTTTGCATATTTTTCTTATTTTATTTCTGTCTTTCTTCGCTACAGTGAAGGCCATGTGTGGGAAGGACAATTTGTCTGCTCTTAACTGCTAGGCCCCCAGCATATAGAACATATCAGACACGCAGTCATTAAATTAAGGCTAGAAAATTAACTTCTGTCCCCTCAGAATGGCTGCTTGACTCTTGTGATGTTTCACTGATAAACAAATAGAGAATAACACCAATAAATGGCAAATAGCAGGTCCAAATTAAAAAGGAAGCAAAGAATAATTCAGTAAAAAGCAAGCAGATATTGATTGAGTCCTTATGAATGCTCGCATCCATGAGTTCATTTAATCGTTCCTCAGGTCACCAATGTACTGAAAGCGGTGGTTACCCCACTTTATTGATAAGACAACTGAGGCTTGGAGAAGGTAGGCAGTTTCCCTACATGTTGACAACGTGTGTCTGCCACGCCAGGACCATCATGCAATTTTGCTTGTCTGAAACCCCAGATTAATTTGGCATTATCAGAAGTGAAATTTTCTTCTCATACATGGAGGAAAATGTGTAATTTAAGAAAACTTACTATTTTTGTGGCTGTGGGCAAGAGGTGTTAAGGGGACAGCAAAGTGGCTCTTCCTAAATTAGAAATTTGCACTTGTGGTCATGCATTTAGTGTCCCTTTTATACTCATATCTGGAATGTGTCACGTGCTCAAGTTTTCATCCCTCTCTCAGAACAAACAAAACAAAACAAACCACTAAACTAAACCAAACACCGAATGAGCTTCCAGTTAAAAGTTTACTAGCAGATCACAAAGCATTGTCCCGTCACCTGTAGAAATGCCCCCAGTTCTGGAAATTCTTAATGGGTCTCTGGGCTTTAGAAGCCTTGGTGAACCCCACTTTATTATGTATGCTACTGTAAGACATTCCAAGACAGAAAGCACAAATCCGAATTGAGGTACCGAATCAAATCTGTTACGATTGAAAAGGGTAGGGATTGTCTTTTTGATGATAAGTACTGCTTTCCCAACAGCTTAAAATTAGTAAACAAAAAGAAGGCCTAAGTTTGGAGTTAGTGAAAATCTTGAGACTTTATGAATTCTACTACATCTGGCTGGAACGTTGGGAGACAAGTCAGGACAGGACAGCTTCTCCACGACAAAACGTCACTGGGTCAGACTCCGTGAGCACAGCGTGGGTCGGAATTAGTCAGAAAGTAAAATTATAACGTCTAAAGAAATGCAGCCCTTTTACATTTCGCTTCTACTGTAACTCCAATTAAATGGTAACTCAGTGTTGCAAAGTATACGTCCTGATGGGCAGGTGTCCTTTTAATGAGTAGTTCAGAATCCTTTGTAATCAGCAGGTTGTTTGTACATACGTATGAATTATTTTCAGTGGGTTCAATACCTTTGCTGAAAGACTTTCCCCTGCCTTTCCGCGTGGTCAGCCTTTTGTGGTGAACGAGCCAGACTGAACTGGAACCTCGCCAAGATACAGCAGGACGCTGGGCTCAGTGCCCTGCCTTCCAGGCTAGTGGGCAGGGGTCAGGAGTGCCCCCTCTTCTTGTCTTCCTTTGCCATTCTTCTTGCTACTCATGGGCAATGCCAGTGCCCCAGTTTTGGAAGAGCAGCCCTTGAACTTTGAAATTTACTTCCAAGGGCTTTGAAATACAGGAACTCTCACCCTCAGGTCCACTGGTTTCTGTTTCAGATCTTTACCTCCCACCATGCCATCTCCTAGGGACCCCTTCCCCGCAGGTCTCCAGTCCAGGACAAGCTCCCCTCTCTTCCCTGATCCCCCTCCCCGCCCTGTGTTCTTAGCCTTGCTCTCTGCTACTTAACTCTTACCTTGTTCCCTTCTTGGCACCAGGGGCTGGTTGCATGGAAGATAATTTTTCCACGGACCAGGGTGGGAGGGAATGGTTTCAAGTTCATTCAAGCACATTACATTTATTGTGCACTTCATTTCTATTATTATTATTATCACATTGTAATATATAATGAAATAATTATATAGTTCACTTGCCACTATGAAGCCTGCCACCAGATGCAGCTTAATTGTCACTTGCCACTCACTGATGGGGTTTTGATATGAGTCTGCAAGCAATTGATTTATGATGGTCTCTGTGCAGTCAGACCTCTCTGCTCATGTTCATCTGTATTTGCAGCCGCTCCCCAGTGCTGGCATCACTGCCTCAGCTCCACCTCAGATCATCAGGCATTAGGTTCTCATAAGGAGCGTGCACCCAGATCCCTCGCCTGCGCAGTTCACAATAGGATTCATGCTCCTATGAGAATCTAATGCCCCCGCTGATCTGACAGGAGGCGGAGCTCAGGCAGTGATGCGAGTGATGGGGAGCGGCTGTAAGTACAGATGAAGCTTTGCTCGCCCACCACTCACCACCTGCTGCTCAGCCCAGTTCCTAACAGGCCACAGACCAGTACCTGTCTGTGGCCCAAGGGTTGGGGACCCCTGCTCTAAACTGTAGATTCTTTCTTGCATCCTGAACACCTAGCATAGTGAGTGGCAGCCAGGAAGGAAACATTAATGAATGGTGGACGAGAGTGCTTTGTATTCAGAGTGAGGTGCAACTGCATGCAACCTAACCCCATGGCACCAGAGGATAAATACCCACAGGAGCTGGCACACAACAACCTTCCTAATTTAGACTTGGCCCCTCCAACGTCTGCATCATCCTTCCTGGGACAAGGGGATAGTGCAGAGATATATACAGTTTTAACCTCTGAACTAAGAATGAAGTAGGGACGTGCCAAGGAGGAAGGAAAGGAGATAGGCCCATTGATCTGCTCGCTGAAACTTCTTCTGGCCCTTTGTGAGCCAGTCAGGGGAAGGTGTGACCAGAGCCCATGACAGGGGCTGCTCCACTCTGCTGGCTCTCTGAGGTGTCCCTTCTCCGCATATCACTAGGATGACTAAGTGCCCTTTGCCTGGGAGTGCCCTGAATCTAGCATTGAGACTCCTGTGTCCCAGGAAGCCACTCCCTGGGACACAAAAACCCTGGGACACAAAAACCCCAGGCTTCTGGTGACAGGTCCTAAAGGTTGGCAGTGGGGCACGGGGTGGGGGTGGGGGGAGTACAAAACCCATAAGGTGATTGAAAGCATCGCCATTTTAGTGTCTAATGAATACTCTTAAATGATTAACCTCTGCAGTCATTGTTACTGTTTTTACCCGACTGCTGATGGCATCATGACGTGCAGGTCACAGAAGTGGATTAGCCATTGTTGGGCCACTCCCAACAAGGAGATGCAGGTGTGTAATTAAGGGTGTTGTAATTATGAGCCTTAAGCCCAGCTTCCACTTGGCCGGTTGACTAACTATTGTGCTTTGTAACAAGATAGTTAAGATGTTACCATTGAGATTATTCTGATTATTTTCTCCATGAATTCAGATAATGAAAATGATTATAATAACCACGTCAGCGTGGCCCCGAGCTCACTGAAAAAGGGGCTAAATGACAGATATTTTAACATCAGGTGGAAGGATGGATACAACTGGATTAGGGAGGTCAATGACGAAAACAAAGCATAATATATGGTAGGTTCTTAGTTAACCGGCATCCATGGGGATTGGTAGATGCCAGATAAATGCAAGGAGACGCTCCATTAACCGGAAGTTAAGCAACTGGCACTCTCAAGCAACTGGTTGCTTGCATTCCAGTTCATGGAGAGTCTACTGTACAATCTACAAAACAGAAATTGGAATCGGGCTTGGAGAAGGCAGTGCAGAGGCACATATGGAGACTGATCTCACTGCTTTGGGCTGAGATAGGCAGGTACTTCCAAATCAATCCAAAGTTTCTTATTGCTCCAAAGGCCACCAAGACTCAATTGAAAACAGCTGCCTCTGACTGACCTTGGGCATGCCACCTGAATGCCTTACAGGTCCATTCCCCTGTCACTCTAAAAACTGAGTGGTTATGTTTTCTGATGCCAAGGGTGTCTTCATCCCAGATGTGTTGTCCCTGATGGCATAAAGCTGGCTTGGTCAGATGTCACCAACCATCCCTCTTTCTACCGGATGTCCAGTGACATGTCAGATCATGGCCACAAAACGTCCTGCCCAGCTGTTAGGTATTTTGATTTGAAAATTGCAGTTTCAAATCATCTCCTTAATGTTTGTGAAGATTTTAATGAAGTCTCAGAAAACCAAAAGCACAGATTGTCAATACCTTGTCCTGCTTTGCTGATCTATCTCCATATTTGGCAGAAAGTGCTAATATGAATTTTGGAAATTCAATTCAATCTATAAACTTTTTCCAAAAAAACTGAACTGACCTCACCCTATTGAATCCTGCATACCACATGCACGATGCTCTTAAAAAGGAGCGTGCTAGGTTTATACACGCCACAATATTGAGGCTTTCATAATGCCAGGTTGGGGTCCCTTTTCAGTTTCCTGAAAAGGTGCAGAAGCACTTAATGAGATGCTGGAATTTATAGAAATGAAAGGAGATGCCTCCTTAACAATTTTGCTGAAACATGACTATCTTTGTCATTAGACATAGAATGACATAAAATAAGTAATGTTGGCCTGGCATAAAATCATATTTTCCAAGTGTGAGACAAGAGGAATGCCCTTTCATACTTTGGAAATACATTGAGGAGGAGAATGGAGAAAAGCACAGTAAAATAGATGTTTATGTGCTTTTTCTTTAAAATTGTTTAATGATCTTTGATAAGACCCTAAGAAGGCGTTGCTTGAAGTGACTGATATGTCTGAGTGGCTGTATCTGAGTTGTTTAATGTTATTTTTAGGTTGTGGTAAAAACTCATGTGGTGATAAAATGGCTCATTTTTTGAAATGACTGCTTCTAATTTTTTTCAAAAAATCATCAGAAAAGATTAAGCAGGACTTTCACAACTAAACTAAAACTTTGATCTTAAAATTTCAAATTGTGTCTTGACTTCAAAACTGTTTGCCCTAAAAAAGGGTTTAACTTATCCATTCAGGTGTTTTAAAATGATAGACAAACTTAAATGGGAAACGTAGAACCATAGACCCTCTAGAAAAGAACATAACAGAAAATCTTCAGGACTTAGAACTTCACTAAGTGCTCTCAGATTGACACCAAAAGTACAGTTCATAAAAGGAAAATTAATAAATTGGAAGTCATCAAAATTAACATTTTCTCTGGGAAAGAGTAGAAAAGACAAGCTCTAGATTGGGGGAAAATATTCGCAAAGTCCTTGTTTCTAGACTATAAAAGAACTCTCAAAACTCAATAGTAAAAAAGGAATCCTAGTAGAAAAATGGACAAAAGATACAGACATTTCACTGAAGGGACATACAAGTGGCAGATAAGCATGTGGAAAGCTGTTCGACATCATTAGCCATTAGAGAAACACCAATGAAAACCCCAATGAGATGTCATTACACAACTACCAGAATGACTCCAATGAAACATGGCGATAACACCCAATGCCGATGAGGATGGAGACACTGCTGTTAGGAAGGAGAATGGTACGGCTCTTCCGGAAGACAGCTTGGCAGTTCCTTTCAAAACTAAAAATGGATTTAGATAGGACTCAGCATTTGAATTCTTGGGCATTTATCCCAGAGAAATGAAGAGTTATTTTCATGCAAGGATTTACGCACAAATATTCGAAGCAGTTTTCGTCGTGATAGCCGGCAGCTAGAACCTACTCAGATGTCCTCCAATGGGTAATGAATGGTGAACCCAACTGTGGTAACAGCCACACAATGGGATACTGTTCAGCAATGAAAAGGAAGGAACCATGGCTACAGCAAAAGCTTGTATAGACCTCAAGGAAATTATGCCGAGTGCAAAAAGCCAAACACACCATATGATTCCACTTATGTAGTGTTTGTGGGGTAACATAACTGCAGGGATGGAGAACAGGTTGGTTGTTGCCAGGGGTTAGGGGGTGGGGCACAGGATGGGTGTGGCTGTGAAGGGATAACATGGGAGCCTCGCGGTGAAGGCCCAGCTGAGTATCCTGGTGGTGATGGCGGTCTTCCAGGCTACACCGTGTTAAAGTTGTGTAGAGATGGCGGTCTTCCAGGCTACACCGTGTTAAAGTTGTGTAGAGATGGCGGTCTTCCAGGCTACACCGTGTTAAAGTTGTGTAGAGATGGCGGTCTTCCAGGCTACACCGTGTTAAAGTTGTGTAGAGCTGTGCACACACGCACACGGATGGCGCTCACGTGTGCATGTAGAATGGTGAAATCTGAATACAGTCTTTGGATTGTCTCAGTGTCAACTTACTGGTTTCCATATTGAACCAGTTACGTGAGATGCTGGTACCAGGGGAGACTGGGTGAAGCGTGCGTGGCACTCCCCAGTGTGATTCTCTGCAACTTCTCATGACTCTATAATAAATTAAAAATACAAAGCGTTTCTAGAACAACAGATATTTTAGATGCGGATGGCCTATAAGATGAAGTTAGAGATTCAAGCAACCGGGTAACAAACAAGCCTGTAGATCCCAAGGGAGTGGACATTTTCGGAGAGGTGGAAATGAATTACCACCAGCCTGCTATTGCTAGTAAATAAAATCTTAGGCATTGCATGCTCAGCTGCTTTGGCTGAAAGAATATTTAGCTTAATGTCATCTCATTGGGCTGACACTAGGGATCAGTGTCCCATGGGCTTGACAAGGGCAGAGCTGCAGGTCAAACTGAATTTTACATATGACTGTATTTAGTTTTGTCACCACATCAAGGAAAGAAGGGTGGCTGAAGGGCTTCAGGCATTTCAGAGAAGTATTACTGGGAAAGGAAACAGAGTAAGAATATTCTACTGAATCACAGAGCAGGAAAAAAGGACATTGTGATTTTTGTGTGTGTGGCAGTTAAACATAGGTAATTTCTGTCTAATTAGCTCTGTTGTATTTATGTTTTACTTTTAAGAAGCCATATGTGTGTGTGTGTGTAAAAAAATTTTTTTTTAATGTGAATAGTTCCCTGGCTGGGAATCGAACCCAGGCCGCAGCATTGACAGCGCCAAAGCCTAGCCACTACACCACTAGGGAGCTCCCATTTATATATTTTAAAATACATAGTGTGAAGGCTTCAAAATGTAAATATTTGATAAATTTTTAAAAGACTATAGCAATGAATGGTTAAAGAGTTAAATTGCTGTTATCAGAGAACAGAAACATTTTAAAATATTGTTATATTTTTCTCACACATTGTTCAATTAGTCCTACTATTAATTCTATTGATTGCCACTATTAACTAGTTCTGTTGTTGTTCTGTTTAAAAATATTTGTGTAACAGAGAAATAATACCAAGTAACATCATTTTTGTATGCATACACACCCATTTTTATGTCAAAGCAGTAACACGTGTAGAATTACTTATATGTATTATATTATTATGTCCTTCTTGTCTGTTATTTCTGTGTCCTGGGTTGATTCTCTAAAAGTTGGTCATCCCATGAATAACTTCTCTTAACAACAGTGGACTTGGCCATATAAGAATGAAATCTTACCATCTGTGACAACATGGATGAATATTATGGTATTATAGAGGGCATTATGCTAAGTGAAATAAGTCAGACTGAAAAAAGAAATACCATATGATCTCACTTATTTGTGGAATCTAAAGAACAAAATAAAAGAACAAACAAAACAGAAACAGACTCACAGATACAGAGAACATTTTGATGGTTGCCAGATGGGAGTGGGTTGGGGGACTGAGGAGAGAGGAGAAGGGATTCAAAGTACAAGTGGGTAGTTACAGGGAAGTAAGGCACAGCCTAGGGAATCTAGTCAATAATGTTGCAACAACTGTATACACTGCCAGGTGGGTTCTAACTAGACTTATCAGGGGGATCACCGCATAAATTATATAAATGTGTAACCACTATGCTGTACACCCCAAACTAATATAAAATAATATTGCATGCCATCTGTAACTGAAATAAATAGATAATTTTTTTAAAAAAGCAATGGACCCCAATAAGTCTAACAACGAAAATGTTAAAGAAACAAAAAAGCAATGGAAAACAAAACAATAGTGGAAGAAGCAAAAGTGAGCCCAACCACAACTCTTTTCCTTGAGGCGGGGTGGGATGGGGAAGGTACCCATCTTCCCTTGTGCCCATTCCTCCTCCTGACACCACAGTGTGAGGTCTTGAGCCACGTGGGCTGTGTTCTTGCCTTCTGAGAGAGGATCCTGCGTTTAGTACCACATTTTAAATCTTTTCTTGAATAATCTGAATGTGACATCATGCCTAACTAACCAAGGCAGGAGTGAGAGTAAAGGAGCAGGAAGCCAAAAGAAAAAGAAGGAAAAAATTTTAAAAGAAATTATTTCTGACATAGTAAGAGGTCATGTTGACTAGATGAAAAATGAATGAATGAATGAATAAGTGAATGAATGAGAGTATACTGTGATGATTAATTTTCCAGTCCTGCTAACTATATAGACCAATACTAAGATTAGAAGTCTGTTGGACGTTTATCACATTTCTTAGTTGACTGAAGTTGATTATACGAGTATGTATAGGAATATCGTGTTTTATGCTATTTTCGGCACTGATTCCTTGCTGCCCTCAGGATATCAGAGAAATGAACTTGGCTTTGTGAGAATGTTTCCACACAACCCAGAGTCAGGAAACCACACCCTTTCAAAACCTACACTCACTCACACGCGGATTTAAGCTCAGCTGGGTTTCTGTGTTTTTCAAGTTGCCTAGCTTTTATAAAGCTTTTCATTTTCATGGAATGTGCCCTCTCTTCTGGAAGTGTTAATCGCATTTAAAGCTCAACACGTTTAAAATTAGAGCTTTTCAGAGAATCAAAGTCTATAGGTTTATAATATGTGTCTTCCCAAATTTGTAAGATCTACAAATAACCACATCCCACACTGGCCTCACAGAGTCAGGGATGAAAAAGATCTTCAGTTAAGATCATGAAAGTTCTGGCTAGAAAAGGTCTTAGAATTAATCCAGCCTCCCCCCATCCCGCCGCCCCCACCCCAACACACACACCAGTCTTGCCACGGAACCCCCACTTTCACTGTGCCCAAGAGAAAACTTTTATCCTTTCTCAGAGTATTTCCATCATGTTCTTTCTGATGCGTTCACTGCCTGTGTCCACACTTTGTTAACCAAAGAGAACTTTTATTTTAATAGTAGGTAGAATGCTGATCTGATGGCTTTTCCTCACTCTACCTTCAGCTCAGCCACAGATCTTTATGTGTCCCTTTCAAGTTTAGCTTCACAAAATATGAAGCTGCCAATCTTCTTAGATTTTAAAGTCTATTATTCCCAAATACCGAACATAATGATTTTTTGTGTTGTTAAAGCTTGTTGAATAATGTGACTTCTAAGCCCAGGTAGTCCAAAAAGGTGTTTTATATTTTACTCAATGAGTTTACTGGTTCGAAATAGTGTAACATATAGCCATTTACTTATAAGATTCTTGTGCTCTTAAAAATGTACTTTCAAAAATTATACAGCACCTTTAAAATGATAAATGAAGAGGTTGGATCAATGTAAATGGGGGTGGCATTTGTGCAAACAGTAATTTCAATGCACTGTAAATAGCAATATTCATCAAAAATCCAAGTATCAAATTAACCTTAAAATAGTTCCACATAAAGAACTAGTGTTATGGAGAAGCCTTTAACTATGTTGAAATTTTCTTTTACAAGTTACAGTATTTGGCTAATGATACTAAAATGAGACACACATTCCTTATGAAGATTATTTTAAAGCTATATGATCCAGCCAAATGGGTCAGTCATAAATTAAAATCCTTTCATATTTTCTCTTAGTAAAATACACCTTGGCTGGGCTGTCCATGGGTACCCCAGTGACTTCTGGGTAGTTTCTTCTGTGGCTCTATAAACACTCGCTAATTAATCCTTCCACCTGCCCCAGTGTTTACAGGTGAATGTCTGTGGCAAAGAGGAAATGATCTGTTTTTCAAATGCATAGGATGAAACTGCCCTTTTGGAAACTGTCCTAACTGTGTTCGCAGTCCCCCAGCTGTGGCCCTCAGGGATGGGAAGGTCAGCCAGCCACTAGCAGGAGGTATGCTCTCTCCATGCACTGGCAGCTTGGGTTGCAAAATTGTGTCCAGGAGGAAAGGCAAGGCCATTTGTCAGCAATTGCAGATACTATTTCTGTGCTGTCTGGGCAGAGCCGGACCTTTTAGTCCCCCAAAGTTCTACAGTTCATCTCCTACACCTGCCTCTATCCATGGAGGGACTACTCAGTTTTCTAGCCCTTACTGTGCACACATACCAGTCTGCCTAAGCCTCTGTTCCCTTGAGAGCATGATGTGGCATTCCCATTCAGACACCCTTATTGATTATACGCCACACCCCTAAGAAGCTATCTATGTTTGTGTCATACTCCATACGTTTAGCCTTCTGTGTCAGTTCGCCCTTGCTGTGTAACAAACAGCCCCATAATTCTTAAAAAGCAATCATGAATTTGGGGGCTGGCGGTTTGGGGGCAGGTCAGCTGAGGGGTCCTTTTGCTAGACTTGCCAGCCCCCCTTGTGCTGATGCAGTCAGGTTGTGGCTTGGCTGGGAATGGATGGTCTAGAATTCCCTCACTTGTAAGCCTGGGGGTTGGCAGACTCAGCCAGGGCATCTCATTTCTTTTCCATGTGTCCTGTCCATACCTCCTCCTCTCTCTCCCCCCTCTCACTATCTGTCTCTCTCTCTCTCCCCTTATGTATGTGAACATAACTACACAGGAAGTGATAGGGAAATATACTCTATGGTTTGGGCATTACTTGCCATTGAGTTGGCTCTGGCTCTGGTCACCCTATGAATGAGTGACATCCACAGTGTCCTGTCCTCACAGCCCTGCTCAGCTCCTACAGACTCAGCCTAGGGCTTCTTTTGTGGAGTCCACCCATCTCACTTGTGGTCTTCGCTTTTCCTGCTGCCTTCTAGTTCCCCCAGCATTGTTGCCTTGTCCAAGGAACCCCGCCTTCTCATGATGTGCCCGAAGTGCGACATCTTCAGTTTTGTCATTTTTGCCTCCAGGGATGTGTCAGGCTTACTTTGCTCTAGGACCCACTTGTTCATCTTTCTGGCCATCCAGGATACCCATAGAGCTCTCCTCTAACACCATATTTCGGATGAATCCGTTTTGTCCCTGTCAGCTTTCTTCATGTCCATCTTCTGCATCTACAATAGAACCTGGGAATACAAGGGTGTGGATGGCCTCAGCCTTGGTCTCTAATGACACATCTTTGCTCTTTACCCGTTCTTCCTAATCCTTCCATCGCTGCCCTTCTGAGTCTCAGCCTTCTCTGGACTTCTTGGCTGCATCCCCATTTGAGTTGATGAGTAAAGCGAGGAAGCCAAACCTTGGACAATTTCAGGGTCTTTATAGTCTGTGTGTTGTCTGTGTCTTCCGCAGTCATGATGTTTGTCTTTGTGATGCTCTCATGCAACCTGCTTTGGCACTTTGTTCTTTTACTTTCCTCAGAAGTCATTTCAAATTATTGCTCCTTTCTACCAGGAGATATGTCCTCTAGTTAAGTTTAAACACTAGTATTCCAGGGGACTGGGAGTGGGGGGATGTGTCCAGTTGGAATTCCAAAAAACAATTATTGTCCGAGTCTTTTATGGACTCAGTGTATTTTGGTATTAGTTGTGAAATTAAGAGGGGAAGAAAGAATGCCCAAATCTGGGCACGCATTGGCAACAGAGACCTAGAAGGAACAGAGAACGCTCCAGAAGCTTGTCGTAGGCTGATAGGGCACTAGAAGAAGGCGTAGCCTATATAACTTGTGGGGTCCAGTGCAAAATGGAAACGTGGGACCCTTTGTTCAAAAAGCAGAAAAAAGTGCCGTTAAAGGTACATATGATTTTCCCATTTATCTTTACATTATGCAATGCCGGTTTTAAATGCAAAGATCAGAACATTTAACACCTATGAGGGATCACTTGAATTAGAGAATTCCTATTTCATGGCTTGTCCCTGGAGTTCCTTCCTCAAGCCGGCCGAAAGGGACAAGCCCAGCCGCCGCAGAAAGATCGGAGGAGAGAGGACCCTATTCCTGGGTCGGAACCAGCAGGGGGAGCACCGCTGGGCCCGGGATAGTTGCACTCAGTCACAGGACCCTGGGGGTCCCACTTTCCTGTGCCTACCGGACCCCTTTCTCACAAGCCACCTGACCCAAACCCCCTAGCTGGGGACAGGGTCCGGGAAAGAAAGTCGAGCTACTGACCTGCGGCTCCAACCCATAACAGACGGAACCAGCAAGGATCCTTAAACTTCACGCCCAGACAGCGTGGTGCTCACGCGGGGGCTGGGTGAGAAGCCTCCAGCCCGCCTCCCCCGCCTCCCACCAGACAGGAAGTGGAGGGGCTGGCCTGCGCCTCCGGCCTCGCCCACATGCTGTGGGGCCAGGCACCAGATCCCGGACAGAGGGTGGGGGTGGGGGTGGGGGTGGGGGTGGGGAGGACATGGGCCCCGAGAACCCCTGAGGCCCCAGGTCCCCAGTGCCCACTTCCCTGGACCTTCCTTACAAAACACAAGTCCATAGTTGAAATCATTCAGATTCAAGTGCTGGGCTCGAGGACCTTGAACTCAAGTGCGGCCTTTCTGCGTGGGTACCCCCACCCCCAATGGGAGGCCCAGCCCAGCGGGGAGGGGAAGGGACAAAAGCAGGTAGGTGCTCAGGGGAGGGAAGTCAGTGGTGGGCAGCAACAGAAGGGAGGGTACATTCCTTCGTTTCTCCTGTCTCTGAATTGTTGTTTGCTGGGGCCGAGGAGGGGCCTTAGAGGGATTATTAGGAGAATGTAGATGAGACACCGAGCTGTGGAGCTGGGGAGGCCACATGCTCAGAGATGAGTCAGCGGCCTGACCTGTCCCGCTGGCCAAGGCCCGGATTCTATAGATTTATGGCTCTTCCTGTCTGCTGGGCGTGTGACGTTCAGGTCCCTGAAAAGAAGAGGCTCACCCTTACCCCAGTCAGAGGGAGGATGGCCGCACTTTTTCTCTTAGGAGAGACGCTTCTTTATTCAGAACTGAATAAAAAATGACTTGTTTTTAGTGTTTAGATGGCCTTTTTAAAAAAAAATGAAATGATGATGTCTGTGGTCACATTCTTTGGGTATTGTTTTTCTGGTGGGAAAATGTACATAATCTGAAATTTACCATTTTAACCATCCTTAAGTGCACCGTTCATGATGTTTGTTTTGAAATGTTTTCATTTTGCGCAATAGAATACGATAAAAAGTTGGTTATCCCATTGAACCTGTAAAGTGTTTATTTATTTACTTTATTTTATCCATCAGTGAAATCTAGAAACTTTATGAGCTTTAAAAGTTCTTCCTTATTTAATGTTATCTCACTAGGGGCAGAGGAAAACTCTGAAGCAATTTATAGAATTGCTTTAAAAATATGGCATAGGAGGGAGATTAGGATTACTTTTCTTTTGCTACAATATTTTGATAAAGTTATAATCCTAGTGTTTCATGAATCTATCCTCTTTTCTGACATTATCAACTTCATCTCGTGTTCTACCTTAGTGCTATAATACTTCCTCTTTGTACTTTATGCATAAAGTCATAGCTTGTACCCAAAATAACATAAATACGCGTTTTGAAGGATATTTTTATAATAGAAACATATACAACATAAACATTTAAAATGTGGGTGTGGTATAGATGCTCATTTGGTCAAGGCTGTTTTAACAAATGGTTTGTTCTAAGGTTAATAAAGATTTTGCCCACATAGTGTTGGGGTTTTTTTTTTGTTTCGTTTTTTTTTTAAACTCTGAGCCGCAGACACCAAAAATCCCACAGGAAGTTGTCTTTGTAAGTGTTGTGGTTTTAGTTTCCTGTTCAGTTTGCATTAGAGGATCAGAAATAAGAATCTGTGCAATTGAAAGAGATTCTTGGTTGAACTGTATTGTAACTACATGAGAATCTCAAATTTGCTTGTATTTCTTCCCACCTGGAAAGTCTACAGCAGCTCTAACCACATTGATGTGTCAGCATTAAAGTTGCGGTATAATTTGAACATTTCTTTAGTGTTTAGTGGTTAAACTCTTCAGTGTTAAAGGGGAACTATTTGAGGGAATGCTTTATGCTGTCCACTTCTTATGAAAGCATCTCCCCCAAAATAAGCCCTAGCGATGGAGATGTGTTTTCAGTTTTGTGTAATAGTGTTTTACCATTATTTTTACAAATGACAAAAACTTTCTCATTTCTTTGGAGAAAAGGGGCTACACAAAACGTATTAAAGGTTTAACTTAGATACTCTAAAAACATTGAATAAAGTTTAAAGAACACTATTATTTATTGAAATATGTATTTTTAATGTATTTTTTTTAGAGATGAAACAAAGCGATAGTTTATTGAAGAGAAAGTACACTCCAAAGGGGTAGGAGCGGGCTCGAGCAAGGAAAGTGGCTCAAGAGCCTTAATGTAATTTTTAAAGCACAGTATTAGGTGAAATTTTTTTGATTGATTTCATGGCAAAAGTAAAATAAACTAAAACTGTAATAGGATATATTAAATCTTTCTCATCTAGCATTTAAATTATATAGGGGAGATTTGATGAAAATCGACAAGCAAAGAGAAAAGGCAGGTTTCAATGCATTTGTAATGTCTGTGGTATAGGTGCTATGAAAGACAGTATACTGCACATCTTATTAAATGGTAAAAAGTAACATAGATAATGTGCAAGTTCTTCCACAACCACATTTTAAAATGAAAACTAGTATCTTCCCAATTTAAAAAAATACATTTGCTCTAAGGAAATTTTAATTACAGTACTTAACAAATAATACTTTGTCCAAAAACAGTAACAAAAATTTCACACAACATGACTTTAAAAATGTCTTCAACAATTTCTATTCCAGGGGTTAGGAATAAAGGAGAAAATAAAGCTTTGATTTGCAGAATGTTTTTTCCTTTCCTAGGTCAGGTAGCTTTAGGTCACGAATACGCGGCACTCAGAAATCTTAACTGACATTTATATATATAATACATGGATATTTCTTGGCTAAGGTAAGTTTGATCTTTCCATGCACTTGAGTTCTAAGGAGAAAAACCATTGTTTAATACTTGATGTTTATGCTTTTTTCCCATTTCTTGTGGCACTATACTGGGTACTTTGAGGATGTCATCATTTAATGTTATTAAGAATTTCTGACATTTGTGGAGAGTTTCACATTTTACAAAGTGTAGGGTAACATTTGTTGCATAGTCCTCCATGTTTAGCAAGGCCGCCAGCATGGCGGGAAGTTTGTGTAGTGGCTGATTAAACTGGACAGGGGACTGAATGTCTGTCTCTACATCCTTTTCTGCCCAGTGTGAGGTGCAGCCTGACCCCAGCATTTTTTAATGCCAAAAATATATTTTAAAGATCCCTGGCTAGTTGGGCTGGAGAAAGAAACTTTGGATCTATCTTGAGGCCTAACGTGGGTGGGCCAAGTTACCACAAGTCTCTTAGGTCTTTCAGACGGCTTGCCCGGGGGTGCCCATGACCTCTTTACCAGTTTTAGTTAGGTCAGTCGGTTTGTGGAGAAGTAGCGCAATCATTTTGATCCTGTTGAGAGCTCCTCAGTGGAAAGGAAGAAACGCATTCTGCCTTCAGTTGGGGCAGCAGGGCCCAGACACGTGGTGCGAAGGTGACCGTCGTTGCTCATCAGGCTGAGGAAGGATGCTCAAGTTATTTGCTGCAGCCGCCCCCCGCGTGGGGCTAACCCAGGGTGGATCGTTGAGGACAAAGTGGACAAGTCTGTTAGAAGTCAGAAAAGGTTTGGTTCACAGGGGCTGCTCCCGGGGAGCGATTTCCGCCGGACCTTCAGTAAAAACAAACAGGAAGCCTCGCACACCAGCGGAAACCCTGTCTTCCAAGTTACTTCGGGGACTGGGCTTTTCCTTCCGCGACTGGGGTCGGACCCCGAGAGGAAGCGGGCCCCGGCCGCTGGCCCCGCCCCGGCCGCTGGCCCCGCCCCCGCCGTGGCCCCGCCCCCGCCAGCCTGGGCATGCTCAATGGGCCGGGCCGGGCCGGCAGGTTTGCGTGGCTGCCCCCAATTACCGGCGCCGGCTCAGCCCGCCGACGCCGCGTCTCTTCTCCGCGGCTCGTTCCGGGGAAGTTAGGTGTGGACGCCGGCTTCCGAAGAGCCACCGGGCGGGCTGCGGGGACGGCCGGAGGCCCTGGTATTGCCGAGGGCCGAGCGGGCGGGGCCGACGTGGCCGAGCTGCGAGAGCTTCGGGAGGCCGAGCGGTCGCCGCACTCGCAGGGAGGCGCCGGGCAGGCGCGCCCCGCGGAGCAGACCCGGGCGGGGCAGCGGCCGGGCGTTCCCCGGACTTTTGTCCGAGTTGAGTCCCCTCCCCGTGGGCCGGGCCTCTCCGGCCGCCCCCGCCCCCAGCCCCGCTCGCTCCCGGGAGATGTTTATCTGGGCTGTGGCGTGAGGAGCCGGCGGGCTGGTGGCGCGGAGTTTCGGGTCCGAGGAACCGTGCGCGGCGCTGGAGGGAGACAAGATGTCCGCCAGAGCCGCGGCCGCCAAGGTGAGCTCCTCCGCGGCCTCCGTGGCCCAGCCCGGGCTCCTCCGCGGCCCGCGGCCCGCCCTCCTTCTCCTCCTCCCCGCAGACGGCTGCCCGGGGGCGGCGGCGGGAGGGCCGGGCTGCCGGGGGCTGCGGGCCGCTCGGAGCCCAGCGGGCGGGGCGGCCGGGGACCGCGCGGGCTCGAGGCGGGGTGGCGGGCGCGCGGAGCCGCCGTCCCGGGCAGGTGCATCGCCGCTGGCGTCGGCACCTGGCTCCGGCTCGCGGCGGGCGGAGAAGCGCAACAGGTCTCGCGCCGGGGAACTCAGTGTCGGGAGTAGGCTGTGCGGGTACCGGGCACCAGCCTGCCGCGGGCGGGACGTCTGGGCTTGGGCTGCCACCTCTAGCTAGCCGGTAGCTGCTGTGTTTGGAGGAGTGGTTGGTCCCCGGCGAAACCGGGTAGTTTCGATCTGATGTCAGTGTTCGTGGTATGCGCGCGCCAGCGATAAGATATTGAGACAGTAAAACACTCAGCTTGTGTAGTATTGGGTCGGATTTTTTTTTTCCACCCTGCATTATTTAAGGCAACATTGAAAAAAGTAACCCCTTAACACTTTTTAATAGTTTAATCTGAATTAAACTTTCAGAAGTGACAGAAAATACCACTACAAATGGACAATAAGATAAGTCTTAAAAATTAGCAAAGATCTGTGGGTGCAGCAAAAGTAACACTTTTCTACTAAATTTTCACGTGTTAGGCCATTTTCTCAGTGCTTTGAAACGACTTTATATTACATCAAAAAGCTGAAGTTCCTAAAAATCATTACAATTCTCTCCTTCTGTACAGTTTAATCTTTCTCATCATGAAATCTTGTCATAAAAGTGCTGCACGTTCTTTTTAACAATTAGAGGAATACAGCAATGAAGAGTAAATACCCACCCACCCACCCCCCATTAAAATCAAGCCATTACTTGAAAGAGTATCAACGTACTTAAGCAGGTTGTGGTTTTGTGTATTTATTTTTCTGCTTGAAATGTTTATTCATAGTATCTGTGAGCAAGTATAATGTGGCCCTGAAATTTCTGAGTTCAGGACCTTGTTTTCTGGCTAACAGAACATTTAGTAGTGAATAGATTCTTTTAAGTATTGTTTGTAGTTTTCTTTAAGAAGACTTTAATTTGTATCTTTTTGACTTTATATTGATGAAGAACAATCTAAAGATAAAACTTGATCCAATGACTTAGAAAAAAAGGCAACATTTTGCTTTGATTTTAAAATAACCTCACATTTATTTACCTTTACTAGAGCTTCCTTTCCCAGGAGGAAGGGCTTTGTTTCCATATTACACAGAATGTCAGTTTATTCCCGAAGTGTGATCTCTGGCATTTGATGTCCTTTTAAGTGACTTAACACACTTTAAAAAGGTTATTTCAAGACTGGAGAGAAATAAGTTTTTAATGAATTGCCATAAGATAATTTAAAACAGTCATGTCCAACCTGTAGCCCAGGACAGTTTTGAATGTGGCCCAATGCAAATAGGTTTTATGAGATTTTTTTGCGCGGGGACGACTATTTTTTTTTTTTTTAAACTCATCAGCTATTGTTAGTGTTAGTGTATTTTATATGTGGCCCAAGACAATTCTTCTTCCAGTGTGGCCCAGAAAAGCCAAAAGGTTGGACATCGCTGATTTAGAAGGATTAATACTTTTCTTCCTGAATTATGATATTGAGATTTTATGGCACATTAAAAAGTATCACAAGGTAAATCTTGTAGGGACATTTTCATTTTAAATGTTTATGAGTTAAATATGAGTGGAAAGCTTTTTTTTTTTTGAATGCTGTATTATGAGTCCATCACAAAATCTTGAGTAGAGCAAGGCAGGCCACAGAAAATAGGTGACATGAAATAATACTCAATCGTCTGTTTTCAAGTCATATTTAATTTTTTAAGGTGACTAAAATGCTTACTAAGAGCCAGGCTCTGTGCCCAATACTTTACATGTGATGCTTTTGTTTTCCCCACCCTCAGTTTTAAAAAAAAAATGAAGACACTTTAATTTGGCAGCTTGCTTTTTTGTTTTCTCTATAATAGTTTGTAGAACTTTTCTCTAAGCTAATACCTTTGATTCCATAGTCTTTGTAATGGTTGAGTAATTTTCTTTCCCTTGAATATGCTGTGGGTTATTATTACCTTGTTGATTAACATTTATTTGTTGCCAGGATTTTGGCTATTGTAGTAAGTAGTAATATATTTTTATATCTGTGCACTTACATTGTGTTACTGTATGTCACATTCCTAAAAATGGAATTTCTACATCAAAGGGTATGTGCATTTAAAATTCTGATAAATACCACTCAGTCTCCAAGAAGATTGTATCTAGGAATAAACAATTGCTGGTAAATTTCCTGAATTTTTAAGGACATAAAACTTGAATAAATGAGATGAGACAGTGTCCTTTCTGGATGGGGAGAGTTGATATTGTAGAATATATCAGTTTTCCCTGAGTTAATGTATAGGTTTTACATGGTTTCAAATAGAATTCCAGTGTGGTATTACAGAAAACTTGACATGTTGATGAACAAGTTTATCTGACCAAATAAATGAAGGCTAGCCAAGAAATTTTGGAAAAAGAAGGCCCTATCAGAACCTGATGTGTTATAAACCCGGAGTTATTCAAAATAGCTCAGGAATAGACAATTGAACCCCAGAGTCCAGAAACATCTATGTATTTATGAGCATTTAGTGATCATGATCCTCAGCATTTAATGTGTCAGGTGTTCTAAGAGCTCACCAGGAATGAATGGACTTTAATTCCTAGAGTAATCCTAGGAGGTGAGTGCTACTATTATTCCCAGTTTATGGATGGGGAAATTGAAATCCAGGGAGATAAAAAGTAACGTGTAAATTGACTTAGGCAGCAGGAGGGAAAGTTAGGAATATGTGATAAAAATAACTCGGTAGATTATTAGAGAAAGGATGGGTTATTTAGTAAATAGTGCTGAGACTATTGGTTATCACCCCGCCCCCCTTTGTTTTTGTTTTTTTAATTTTAGTCATAGTCTGTCTCCGTCCATAGGCAAAAAACAATATAAAAAACCAAAAAAAATAAATGAAATGTTTGAAAAAGGGCAAATCAAGTAAATCATAGAATACTAGAAGACAGTGTAGGACACTTTTATAAAATATATACCCCAGTTGAAAGGGAGTTCTCTGTACGTGATATTAACTTAAAAAGTCACAAAGGAAAAGGTTTTTCTGTGTGTGTGTACCTGGTACAAATTTGGTCAAAAGTTGAAATCAGGAATTTGAGGGTGATTCTGTCGCCCCGAGAAATTGTTAATTATGCAAGAAAATTATATGAACCATTAGGGACATTTCCACTAGTTGGATCACAGAACGTGGGTGAAGGAAGTTGCGCTGGCTTCTGTTTGACTGTAGAGGAGACAGTCACATTTAAGGTAGAATTTCTGCTTAAATGTTTTCGTCATGGTTTTGGGACAGTATTTTTGTCCCGTGGTCATCTCTAAAATTAGAATGTAGTTTAGTGTGGAAATCATTTACACTACTTTTTACAAATTGATTTATTGTGTCATATAAGACCCAATGGCATTTTAATAGCTGAACATTTGAAAGTTAGTAACTGTAAAAAAATTAGCTAAATTACCAAACAAAACTAACTGCAAAATTAGTCTTTATAGATAGGGATTGTGTCTTGAGTGGCTGTTACAATGTCGTTTTAATTTTGGTACTTACTGAACAATACATCTTGCTTCATATTGCTTTAAAGGTAAACTAAAAACTAGCTGTATTTTTTGAGAATTCCCTTCATTGTGTCTGCCAGCTAGTAATAAGCTTTAATAATATTTTTCTGGACCTCTAAGTTTGTACAATAGTTGTTACTCACTAAAAATGTTTTTATAGTAGTATTTAAGCAAAAGAGTTAATTTTCTATGTTAGTGTTTTGGGCATTTTAGACATTCACAGTTAAAACTGTAGTTTTTGTATGTGGCTGATAAATCCTCACTACATTTACAACTCATAAGCTGGTTTTCAGAGAGCTCTGTAAGACAGCTCCTTTGAAATCATAGAGTGCCTTTTCTAGTACAAGTTTGTACTAGAAAAGACCCCTTTCCTTCCATTTTTCTCTCTCCTTCTAAAATACTGACGTTCTCATGTTAGAAACTTACAAACTTTTATATTCTGGAAAGACTTAGGCTGCCCATGGGTTGCTGTCAGTGTCCACACTGACAGTGAAGTTGAATCGATCTGTGGCTCTGAGCGCCCTACTGCAGTGTGTGTAGCACTGTTTCCTGTTTGCTTTGAAGGAAAAAGATTACAGTAGTTTGTCATTTTTCTCAGTCCTGGAAACAGTGTACTGGCTCTGACTTTTACTTGCTCTTTAATCTTTTTACTATTTAGAGACCAAATGTAAACTGAATACGGTTCTAAGAATAAAACGGAGAAGGAAGACAGATCACTATGCTGCTCAAGAAAATGGCTTTGAAAATAACAATTTTGGTGCAAAATTGGGAAATGTCATTTCTGTTTCTTGACGTAACCCTGACATCATAAAAATTGATCTGTTGAAAGATCATGAGTCTGGCTGTAAGTTCAAGTGTAGTGCCACCCATCCCTGACTGCTGGGTCATAACTCCTTCCAGCTAGTGGACTCAGTGCCACACACTCAGCATTGAGTACTGACTGCACATGCTTGGGGCCAGGTTATTTTCGATCAGCGTTAAATAAGATGAAAAGATAGTTGCCTGTTTCTAGTATGGTATTTCTGAAATACTTGACTGGAACTTGCTTTTGCATCTCTGAATTTTGAAAGAAAATCTTAAATCCTTATTAGTTTAACAACTTCTAATCTTCTGGGAAGAGGGAGACATTAGGATAGTTTACTGATGGTGTATCAGTAAACTATTTAATCTAAAAATGGTGTATTTCAGTACAGTATTTTCAGCATAAGGTAGCTATAAAAATAGGCCTTTTGCTGCCTCTGACCTAAAGTACTTCTTAATTTATTTATTACAGAGAAGAGTGGTTTCAGGTTGCTTCTTTATGGGTTAGCCAGGTGCTTTATTTCCATTCCTTCTTAAACAGTTAAATTCTTAATAACGAGGAGTGTGTGGCGTGTATGTGGGTAGGGGATTACATTTTATGTCCTAAAAATGGATGTAAATAACTGACTCTGAGTGATCAGTTATATCACGGAAGCACCACTTGCAAACGTGAGAAAAATCAGTGGTGCCAAAACTTGTCATTTGAATACATGTCATTTGAAATTTAATGGGAAGGCCCAGGCTGTTATATATGTAGTGTTAAATACTGAATCTTGGGTGGCCCATAACTTTGGGATCGATCAGAAGATGAGTTTTTATGTGTTTACGTTATGTATTTCAGTTTTATGTCAGAACAACCTAACTCGTGCTAGTGGAATGCTGGGAAATTGGTTGACTGATGAATGACCTCATTCATTCTAGTTTAGCATGCCCAGGAGGGAGGTGAAAATGGGCTGCTGTTACTTTGTATGGATACTTATTAGGAACATAAGATTAACATATATCTGCTTTAATTTTAAAAATTATTTTTGATTTGCTGAAATACTTGTTTTTAAATAGTGTACATTCCCAGGAGTGAAAGGTTTTTTGTTTGTTTTTTTCAGTTATCTTAGGATTTTTCACTCTTATGGAATTGTCAGTAGTAATCGGATTTGTACCATTTCAGGTGACTGAATTCAACTTAATTTATGATCAGCTCACTTAATTCAGTACATACTTATCAAATCCAGGAGGATATCGGTAAGGAGTAATTTTTTTTTGGTTAGCTCAACAAACATTAATTGAGCACATTTTGTTTTGGATCCCTGTTCATGAGAAGTATGTAGTTTCTATCTGCTTTGTGCTGTAATAGTCAGTTGTGAAATGTGTAATTCCTTTTTAAGATCCAAAGAATTTGCATTGTTTACTCATAAGAAAAACATAAGAGTGTGCTTATAGTCATCGTATAAGAACACAGCATTCTGGTATGGTTTTTTCCTGGACGAAGGTGATGGAATCGTATCTAAAGCCTGGGCTTGCTCTAACAGATGATTTTCTGCATTTTTCCTCGTTAATTTTTAAAATATTTTAATTAAATCTGGATACATTCATGTGTTTGATAAAGGCATCTCAATAGGAGAAAAGGTTAAGAACTAAACATTAATTAGAATTGACTTAACTTACAATGCCCTAGATATACTGACGTTGAAAATACACAGTATGCTAGCTGTTACTGTTATATTTAGGGGTGGATGAGATGTGAACTGTATAACATTTTGGATTTTTGAACTATTCTACATTTAGCAGATACTTGTCAGTGTGCGACAGGTAGTGTTTTAGATGCTGGAGCTATCTAAATGGAGATAGAGCAGTGAGCATCTATCTATACTTGTGGAGCATTTTGATAGAGTGGGCAGACAGCAACAAATAAAATACTGTACGAGGTGGTGAAGTGCTAGGATCCCTACCTTGACATTTCCCCCAGAGATTGCAACTATCTGGTTCTATGCTACTCGTTTTGTAGCTTTTCTTTTTAATTTTACCACTAATTATGCATTCCACAAGCACTGCAGTTTTTCCTGTGAACTTTACACACACACATACAGTCTTCCAGTGTGGATTGTGTTGTGTGTGGCTGCTTTTGCTCAGCATGGTGATTGTTAGATGATGGATGTGGGTAACTGTGGTTCATTGGTTTTCATTGTATTCATGCATGAAATTCCTAGTAATCCATTGTATGAGGGCTTTGGGGAAAAAATAGTTTGAATTAGACGTTTGCGGTTCTTTTGGAAAAAAAAGGGGCAAGAATTAGATAAATGTGTTCACTAGTCATTGGACTACTAACAAGTATTGGGATGCTAACAAGTATCCAATTGAAGATAGTAAGCTACATTTATTTGGTGTTCATGTGATGTTTACCTTGAAAAGTCAGTTTTAATTTTGAGGACATTTTATAAAAGAGTCAGATCTTAAATGCCATCATCTTAAAGTATATTTTCGTAGGTATCCACTTTTACCTGACTGATCAGACCCTCAAAGGCACCATCAGGCAGAGTACATGCTTTAGACAAAAAAATAACCAAAAACAAGTCTGCTTTTCAAAGTACGTACGTATAATTGTGGGGAAAATTTCCCATGTAAGGGAACTTTGTAAGATTTGTTTACTGGTTGTTTTTATTATTTTTTTAATGGTCATCGCATTGGGATGTTTAATTAAACAAACATGTACCAGCCCGTGTTTTGATGCTGCCCGGCCTGTAAAATCAGAAGACAGTGGCCGTGGCAAATGGACTTACGTTGTAGTTGTAACCTGAGAAATGTGTGTCAGTAACTAACAGCCCCCAATACTGAACACTGATCCTGTGATAAGTACTAAGAAGCTAAGTGTTTTATGTGTTTTATTTTATTTAATCGTAACTCTGTTAGGTACTGCCCTTATCTCTGTTTTGTAGGTGAGGAGTGTGAGGTGAAAGGGGCCCCCTCTGGCTAATCGCACACCTGCTTACACACTTTCATACATGCACACGCTCACACGTTCTTGTGTTCTAGAGGAGTGGCAGTGAGAGGCCTGTGGAAGGGGTTAGGCAAGTCATAAACCAGACAGTTGGCACAAATTGTGACAGCCGGGAGAGAGTGTGGCGGCAGGCGGCGGCAGGCGACCTGAAGCAGGTAGCGATTGCTCAATCCCAGCTGATGTTGGAGGAAGGCAGGCCAGATCTTCCGGTTTTTTAAAGCAGGTTGTAAACCCGGATTTTTATGTAAATTACCTTGACTTAATTGTTGTCTGTCAACTGGTTTCATTTTTTTAATCTTTTTATTGTGAAATATAATACCTATATAAAAGTACATAAAACAAGTGTACCTTAATGAATTATTATAAAGTGAACTCCCATGTAAACTCATCCGGGTCAAAAGCTAGACCATCACCAGCTTCTCCGAAGCTCCCCCACTTGCCTCTTGGTAATAACATTTTCCAGCTCACTGCTCAGGTGGCCACTGTCCTGACTGTAAGACCCCTGTGTTGTGACCTTCCTCCCCCAGGCAGCCCCTACTCTGCCTTCATGTGTTTAAGGCTCCTGTGTTCCTGCCTTCCAACTGTTCTCACCAGAATGTACCACACTGTCTTCAGTCTGCTGGGCGGCTGCGTTAGCGCCTCCTTGGCACTGTTAAGGATAGTGCTTCCACGAACACTTGAACGCTTCTCTTTGTGAACATCGCACATCTTTGTGTGTTCAGGGATGGCACTGCTCTTGGTTTGTTTAGTGTGTCTCCTGTTTTAGTAGCTGATGTCTTCTCCAGAGAGCTTGTGCCACGTATACTCTTCATCACCAGTGAGTGCGTCCTCGTGTTCTGCACTGTGACCAGTACTCAGTGTTACCGCACACTTTGATCGTAGCCCCTCTGGTGGGTCTTTGGTACAGTCTCATTGTAGTTTTAATTTGCTTTTCTTTGCCTGGATCAGGTTGAGCACCTTTTCATGTTTATGGCTTGTTCAAGACCTTTGTGTCATTTTCTGTGGGATATGTTTTTCTTCCTGATTGGCTTTAGATTTTTTGGATACAAGCCAGTTGATAATAGTTATTGTAGGAGTAAGTTATTGTAGGAATAGTTTTCAACCTAGTGGTTTCTTCCTGGAGTTTCATGCATGGAAGTTCTTCCTTTGAACATGGTCTGAGTGTAGTGGCACAGAGAGGTCAGCAAGAGAAGAGAGAGTTTTTAGGAGAGGGGCCTGTCAGTCAGCAGCACACTTGTTCCTGCACAGAGAGGAGTTACATGAAATGGGCTGAAGAGGTGATCATAGAGTAACCCCAAGTCTTTGTCACTCACTCTGTGAGGTTAGGCTCTGGACTCTGAATCTTGGGTCTGCCACTCAATAGCTGTTTTCTTACCTGCAAAATGCAGCTGATGAGAATAGCACCCTTATCGGCATGGTGCCCAGCACGTAGTAAGCCATTATTTTAGCTCCATCTTTTAAAACATTTTAAGTGAATCCATGTTAATACCAGAGGAGAGGCATATAGGAATTATGCTTTGGGGTGTGTGCATTTGTACGTGTGTGTGTGTGTGTGTGTGTGTGTGTGTGTGTGTGTGTGTGTATTTGATACTGGACAAAGGTCGGCTTGTAGGTTCGGGGTCCCAGCGCAGCACGATGTGTGTGGTTTCAGAGAAGGTCCTTGAACTGCTTAGATACTTTTGAAAGCTTACAGTAGCAGTAAGAGATGCAGTCTTTAGTCTGCTGGATTAGAATAGAGCTTTGACTCTTCACTTCAGTGCACTGTGCCACTTGGCCTGGCGAATGCTTGGTCAGCAGATCCTGTTCAGGTTTTACCTCCTGAGCAGCTCAAATCTTTCTAGTTTCCTCTGTACTTTCTGTCAGTTTCCCCACCCCCCCACCCCCCCACCCCCCACATATGCAGATGCACACATTGTAATCTCCTCCTCTTTGCCTTCCTTTAAGAGCCTCCTAAGTAGTGTAAGTAGTGTCATAGGCCTTCTTCCCCTGCTGCGATCTGTTTTTCTAAAACAATCTGTTCAGAATCCAAGTTTGATTGGCCCCTCCCCCACGCCCCAGCACACACACTCACTCATCCTAAATCTCCTGGGCTCCCTCCTGCCTGTGGAAGTAACCACCAAGCTCCTGCATTCCTGCTGGCTCATCTGGCCCCTACCTGCCTGTCCAGCCTCACCCTGCATCTTTCGCCTTCCTGCTCTCTGTTCTCCAGCCTCTGTCCTCTTTAGTTCTAGCGCGTACGGACTGGACTTCCTACCGGGGCCCTCTGAGTGTCTCTCATGGCCGTTTTCTGTTTCCTTTTCTCTCTCGTTTCCTTTCCTTCTTTCTTTTTGTCTTTCCTTTTGTTTTATTTTTTGGTCATCCTGGACTACAACACCATGGGAACAAAGGTCGTACCATTGTGTCCTGCTACCCGCACCATTGTGTCCTGCTACCCGCACAGCTTGACACAGTGTCTGGTGCCTGATAAACTCAGCTAGTGCTGAATGAAGGAGAGAAGCCATTCCTGCCCTAGGGCTCTCGCACCTGCCCTGGCCCTACCTGGAACACTTGGTCACCTCCAGCCCACATTCACCTCGGGCCTTTCCGACTCGGGCCTTTCCGATTCGTCAGAACTCTGCTTTAAGTTCCCTGTGTCTTCCTTTACCAACTTGTCCTCATTTGTCTGCTGGTGATTTGATTAATATCTAATGTCCCTCCTAGACTAGAGTTGCCTTGTTTACTCTCTTCTTCACTTACTGGTAATAGACCTGCTTAGATGCAGCCTAGAAACTCCCAGAAGATGTGTGTGCGTGTCCAGGGCGAGCTGCGCTTTTCTTTCCTGAATGACAAGGCAGCTGGCTGCTGGTATAGCCAGCTCCCGGAAAGTTTGCTTCATGGCCTGGCATCTCGGTAGTAGCCATCTTGGTGTGGGTGTTTCCTAGATCAATATTAATTTCTAGTCCGCTCGCGTTACCTTCCTGTTCCTGCATTCCATGTCGATGAGTGAATTTGAGCACTTTGCCCACATGTGTTGGCCATTTCAGTGTCCTCCTGTGCTTCCTCGGGCTCTTCGCCCATCAGTTCTGGTTGGCTGTCTTTGATTGGAATTTGTTGGATATTCTGGATATGAGAGCCATGTTGGCCAGATAGGTATTATCAGGCTACTTCATACGCCCAGTTTTACATGAAAATAAGTGATGTTTTTTTGTTATATGTGGGGAAAGTCTTAAGTTTTAATACCCGAAAGGCTTGAATGTCATGGCACATTTACTCCCGGTTCTTTGGGCTTGGATCAGTTACCCCTGCCACTTGAGTGGTAAGGTTTTCACCTCGAGGGGCCTGGTCTCGGACCAGAGGGGAGGCCCCTCCCTGATGGAGCCTGCGTGAGGAGGCTTAGCAGCTGAGACACGGCTTGTCACCTTTCTCTTTAGGCATTTCATGATTTGTTTGAAGTAGTTTTGATTTAAGGTGAAGAAAGGAGGCTGATGTTAAAGAAAACGTGGCCTGTTTTTCATTGCACGCTCTGCTGTGTGGGTGTCATGGGTCTTTATATGTCTTATTTAGAAGCTGGGAAGATTTTCAAAACGCGAATTTTGAGTAGATGGTAGCCTTAGAGAAAGGTTGCAAAAATACTGGCGTTCCCTTATAGCCCTCTCGGCCCTCCCCCTCCAGTTCACACTGCCGTGGAGCATTTATTAGGGGTGGGAAGTGAGCATTGCTGCAGTCCTGTTACCGCAAGTGCAGACTGCTGCGGTTGGGCCCCCTTCCCTCTGGTTGTTTCAGGGTTCCCCGCTGCAGTGAAGTTTCACTTCTCTTTGATCTCTGACTGTCCCAGACCCTCAGTCCCTCCTCTGTCCTTTATGACCTTTGTACTTTGGAACAGAATTGACCAGTTGTTTGTAGGATGTACCTCCGTTTAGTTTGATGGTTTCTCATTGTAGGAGTAAGGTGACACGTTTTTGGCGAGAATGCTATAAAATCATGTATCCTTGGTGCATCACGTCATAGGGTTCACGACGTTGACATAACTTATTGATGATGCTTGCCTTGGTCACCTGCTCACGGTGGTGTTTCTCCTCTACCTTTACGGCATTTTTGTAATTGATAAACACTTTGGAGGAGGCGATTTGAGGCTGTGCTGAATCTGGTCCTCCTCAGACTTCACCCACTCATTTTAGCATCTACTGGTAGACCTTACCTGCAGCCGTTTGCGGGGTTTGCCTCACGGCTAATTCTGTTTCCCCCCTTCCCTTTCACATTTGTTTATTGAGATTCCACCGTAAGGAACAGCTGTTCTTTCACATTTATTGGTTAGGTTATATCAGTGTGAACCCATGGCCATGACTATTTGATGAGCCAAAATCTAATACTCTCATCACTTACTGCTCAGGCCGTTCCATCTTTGGCCACTAGAAGCTCCTTCAGATTGGTTCTTGTGTTCTTGTGACAAACCCCTCTATTTTTTCTGAACACCCCCTTAATTTCTGGTACCACGTGGTCTTCCGAGTTCATGTTATATTTTCCCCGCCCCAGCCCTGGAACCCACCACTGCTCCAAGGAATCTTGCTTTGTTTTATTTGAGAATTGTATTTAGAACTTGGGAGTCCCGTGCTGGCTGTTCGTTTTAGCCTCCCTCCTTTTCTTCTCTATAACTGTTTTTCTACAGTGCAGAAACCCAGCTCTCAGTATCTACACTGTATTTACTGATTTGTTCACTCCTGTAATAGTGTTTATATAAAATAGTGTTATAATAAAATAGATGGCAGATTTATATTTTTACTCGTAACTTTAACTAGGCTACTAGGTTTCTGTCTAGTTGTTTTTGTCCTTGGCCTTAACATCATTCAGTCAGGATGCTGTTTTTCACAGTTATTATACTTAGGCCCTTTCCTTCCCAGCCTTCTTCACTGTCGTCAGTTGCTCATTCGTGTTAATAATGATACACTTAGGTTCATTTGTCACTGTTTCTGTTCCGTGTGATCCCTCTCACCCCTGTTTGTTTTAATGGTTTATTTTTTTGATTTGTGAAGGATACATACCATGAAACAATACCTCGATTCCAGGAGTCAGAGCTACACAAAATGATACATTCAGCAGTATCACCCCTTTGTCATCCTACTGCCTGCTGCCCTTTCTTCCCTGTACCTGGAAAGAAGTGGAAAGATCTTTTATCCATCTTCAGCCCTAAGGAAATGTCAACCTGAGAATAGTTTTATTTTTAATAACTGGAAAGCACTCCGTTTTCTAGACTCCCTGTACCTATTTCTGATGAGTTTTCGCTGTTTAATGTGTATATCATGGTCACTTATTTAAGTTGACAAACTTCCTCTTTGATCTTAGGACAGTCACAAATGCTGTGATTTATTTGTGAACTTATATTTTAAACCAATCTCCAGCTTTGATCAACCAAAAGATTTAGGTCTACTTACATCTTTCTTCCAACTCTTAATATTTTCTAATCATGTCCATCTCATTCTTTGTTTCCTAAATTGTCAGCCCAGGAGTGATCACAGTTGTTTGAGTCCCTGAGTGTCTCCAAGTTCTCTCTTCATTCGACTTTAGTTTTCTTTTTAACTACCTCTTGGCCATTTCCATTTTGAGTTTCCATGACAGCCCTTCAGATCAATCCAAGTGTATATTTTCCCTACCTTTCACTAGTCTCTTTCTTTGTACTTCTTTGTATAGCGTGATCACAAGTGGAAATTAAATAAAGGGCATGGAGAGGCAGGGGTCATCTGTTTAATTCACTGAAACAGGTTGTATTTCTCCTTAAGTTCCTGGCTCTACCGCATCCCAGTAGGTGATCTTACTTTCTATTTTGGATGGAAAAATAAAAAAAATAAAGGAACAAACTAAACACTTGGGAGAGCAGAATTCAGAAATAGTTGCATGGAGCTGCCCTGGTTTACAGAAAGAAGCCAGAGAGAGCTTTTTCCGGGAGCCGTTCAGTTCAGAAAACTGCCTCAAATCCACCCCTCCCCACACGGCCTCCGGAAGGGGCTCTGCTGGCATCACTTGATTACCTGGCACGTGCCGTTTTTTCCCACCACGAGGCCTGTGACTTGTGCCGCTTACCTCTTTACCCTTCCCCGTCCCACCGAGTGTACGTCAGCCCTGTCCCGGCCCACTTCCTGTGCCACACGAGCAGCCTTGCTGACAGGCTGTTTCTCCTCCTGAGGCACCTCCCCACTTTGTTTCCTGGTCATCCTTCAGGCTTGAACTCCAGCATTGCTTTCGCGGACCCAGTCTCCAGTCTTCCCAGTAGGCCGTCCTCTCCGTCCTGCATGTGCGCCTACGCCATTTGGGTAGTGTTCTAAGCCCTCTCGTCTAGCCCCCAGGGAGGAAGGGGGACCTGGTTTTGGCCTCCACAGCACCTAGCACAGCTGATACATGTTTGTTGAATGAATGAGTGAATAGATGAATGAATTTTTTAAAAATTATAGCTGTAAGGGTGATAACCTTTAACTGGCTGCGTATCTAGATCACGTTAAGGAGTTAAGATCTTCCTTTATCTGGAGAACACATGCTTTATTCTCGGATGATTTGGTCTTGCCCACTCATAGGTTTGTCCAGTGTTGTCAATTCTTGTGTTCTCCTGTCCTTTCTCCATTTGATTTGTGATCAGCCCTGAAACCACCTAGAATTGGGATCTGCCGTTTTGGCAGGAGGCCCTTCAGGGTTGGTGATCGGAGTGGTGTCTTTGCCAGCCGGAGCTTAGAACAAAGAAGCCAAACAAACTCTGAGTAGATTCTAAAATGCAGCGTTTGCGTCTTCAGAAATTGTGACTGGGCAGTGAGTGGATGGTGGCTTGAAAGTGTACGTACGACAACTCAGAATCCCGTGGCCTCGGATTGTAGTCAGCTTGACGTCCACGTGGTTCGTTAGTCACTGGACTGGCAGGCTCTTAGGGACTGGAACGATAACGGGACTACAGTGGGAAGTACAGGCTGATAGAATTTCGGAGCAGGAAAGGACTTTTTACCCGAGAAAGTGTCACCCAGTTCCCTAACGTTATAGGTGAGGAAAACGGAGGTCATCTACTATGTAATTCATGGCAGATTTGGGCTCTGATCTCAGTATTTCTGACTGACTTCATTTTCCGCCTAACAGCGTTTCTCAAAGTTGCTAAGGAGTGATGGAAGTGCTGGCATCATGCTTAGAGGAATAGTGCTTTTTCCTTGGTCTCTCACAAACCTAAATGCTTTGGGAATGAGACTAGATTACTAGACGATCTTGGTCCCAGTTTTACAATTATGCATTCTGCTTTTTTTTTTTAAATAAGAAAAATGACAAGTTTACAATAAGGATGTTGCATTTTAAAATTTTATTTGAATAGGTAATGTTTTAACTTGATAAAACACTACAAAAGGGCTCACAGTGTAAAAGGACAGTTATCACCGTCACACCCCATTTTCATTTCTGTGCCTTGGAGGCCAGTTGTTTCTTAGTTATTCTTCCACAGAAAAGCCCTTCCATTTTCTGTATGTAGATGAAAATATGCTTAATAATAAATTGTACAAGTCTGAATACCGATTCAGATTCATTTTAGCCTTCAGTTTCTGAGTGATTTACTCATACTGTAAAAACTCCTCTGCACCTCAACAGTTTCTTACGTTTAGTTTTTAATACAGCAGAGCTGAATTTTACAGTGGATCTTGAATCCTGACACCTGAGGTTCTCTCACTATTTCATTGGATTCGCATTATCATGTGTCTGTGTGTCCGTCCACCTGTTCATCTGCCAGTGCATTCAGAACCCTTCATAGAGTCTGCCTGGTTGTACACACAGCCATGCACAGAATTTTGCTGCTTTTGCCACTGACAGAAAGCAGAGACTGGCGAGTAAAGAGCGGTGACATGCTTCGTGGTTTAAACTAGGAATACGCTTTTTCCTGTTCTGGTGTTTCTTGTTAAGTGATGCAGATTGGCAATGCATAACAACGTCTATATTTTGGATTAAATTGGTTTAGTGTGCAGGTCAAGAGTGTAACTGCCCATTCAACGTGGAATTCTCTATTGCCGCCTTGTACATAGGTCTCCCTTCCATTAAATCAAGCTAATAAGGCTCTATTTGACTTAACAGAGAAATAAGATATTACGTTACCCTTTTGGGGGAAGCCATTGAGGTCGTTGAGACGTGTACTCTCATCCCTCCAAAGAAACGTGTTTTGATTGGAATACCGAGAACAGTTGTTTTTGTATTTTTATTTTTGCCCTTATGGAAACAAAATAATTTCAGTTTCTTTTACTGTGCTCCTCTTGAAGCTTCTCCTTTAAGATCTTAATGCATAGATCCTCACTTTAATAGGAGAGTACTTTTGATAACTCAGAATCAAAATAATAGTCTTAAATATTACTTGATTTTTTTAAAAGCTAAGTTAAAAACAGTTTCAGATGGGATTTGGTGAAGGTGGTGTAAAATATTTTGGCAATTTATTCTGACTGGGAATGGGGAAAGGGGAGCAAGCAGATAGAAGTCCTCATGAAAACCTGTCATCTGGAGTCCCTGCGCTGGGAAGATGGTCAGTGCTAGCACTGTGTGTACCCTTTGAGTCCTTCTTGTCCTGCTCCTATCTAAACAGCGTGAAGACAACGGTGAGTAAGCCGTGTCATAGCCTGTCCCTTAGCATTAAATGAATGTCCCCATGTGATTAAGATTCCTTTATCAAATGGGAAACTGCTTGGCCATGAAAACCAGATGGAGGATGGTCAGCCCTTTCATACCAGAGGCTGCGTTATCGGGGTGTCGGCCTGTGATCAGATCACTTGCAGTGCTCCCTGGCCAGGAAGGGCTGCTGCTGGTGAGAAGAGGGGACAGGGACACCCAGGCTGAGAGCTGCGTGAGGAGCACTGGGTCCCAGTAAGTCAGCTGAGTCTGGGCAGCAGGCAGCTAGTGCAGGTATTTTTACCGTGTGTGTTTCCGTGGGACTTGATGTAGAATTATACCATCATTGCTTCACGTTGATGGAGGGATTTGTTTTCAATACATTAAGTCCTGGTCAATTTTTGTAAACAAACAAACAAAACAAAACAGCTTTGTGTCCAGCAGAGGTCTCATTAAAGGGAGGTTTGGGAGCCCTTGATTGGAAGATGGAAACAGAACGCTAGTGAGGTTGGTGGTTCTTATCTGTGGGAGTGAACAGAGCGATCCTTTCTCTGTCTCTCTCATTCATCTGGCAGGAAAGTTAATCTAGTTGCTTTGAATTTAGGGGAGCAGGCTTCTGCATAGGGATTCATTTTCTAAACTGGCATGAATCTTCCATTAGAGTTGCTGTGGGAGAGGAGAAGTGGGCTCCTGGCACCTTGATGGCCATATTCTCATGGCGGTAACAGAAACAGGTCCCACTCGTGAAATGGGCATGGATCACAGAGGGTAACTAGTGTTCTGAGTATGTCATGCTCAGAGTTCTCCCCTTCCACCCTGCTTTCTGGCACTCCAAAATGGCCTTCAGGTTTTGTTTGTAAATACATTTGGGAACCCCAGTTCATGAAGTGGTGGCAGTAAAAGTGATGATTACTTTAAACCTCCAAGAGCCATTAATCCAATTGCTTAGACATTTCTTTTGAATTCTTTAATGCTCACGCTTGCATAGTAATTTGTTTCCCTCTTCAGTAAGAGTTTCTTGACAGAAAATGAACCTGAACTACACAGTGGTTTGAGTAGTACCTTTATAGGGGTTTGCTTTGCTCTTACTATATGGCTGTTCTGGAGCGGGGGCGGGGGGGGGCGGTTTGGAGTTTGTTTTTCTTTGTGTGTGTACGTGTGCACGCAGTAGTGTACTAGAGAGGCTATATATTCCTTAGGTTATAAACAGTTTTGTAGTGAAACTAACGTAGGTGGAGAGCGGTGTTGAACTGTGACAGCGAAGCAACCATTGACCAAGCCCGTCAAGTGCTCTTACCTGTTTTCCTGTAATGTGTACATTTATAATTACTGAGTTCAGAGGTGTTTAGACTTTTCTTTGCACAGCATAAGAAATGCTTTAAAATGTTTTTTGTGTCATTAAGTATTTTAAATTACTACTATTCCAGCTTTGCTTCTTTTCTATCTGGCTGTTAAGGGTAAAGCCGAGGAATTAGCCGAGTCCTGACCGCGGCTGGCAAGAAACGAGGGTAGCACGGCATCTGTCCAAATGGAGTTAAAAACAAAGCGAGTTCCTGTGTGTGGTTTCCCGTCTCTTACAACAGAAACAAAAGCAAACAGAAAAACCTTCCATAATTATTAAGCTCCTTTCAGAGTAGCTAATACTACTCATATGAAATTTGGTGTTTTGGTGTGATAAATTGTTCTCACTTTATTAAAGAAGAAAAATAAATGGCTTGTTTTTCTTTTCCTTTATCAGAACACAGCAATGGAGGAAACTGCTATATGGGAACAGCACACAGTGACGCTTCACAGGGTAAGTCTCTGCTGCAGTAAATAATCTGTGTATAACTCAGGATATGGGCAGCTTCGGGAAACAATAGAGAAAAGCCAGATGTCAGGAAGCCAGAAGAAAGGGGAAAAACTTTTCTGTATTCCTTTGTGTAAAATTAGAATTGCAATCACTTCTTTATTAAGGTCAGAAGTGAACATGAATACTTTTTCATATATCCTTTTGGTGGTTATGTGTATATTTGCTGTTTTTATCTCCGTCTTAAGAAATTGATTTGTTTTTAAAAGTTGGAGTGATCTGATACGAGACACTGTCTCTTGTGTAAGTGGTAAACTGCTTCAACCCTCCTGAGTATTCATGCCTCTATGATAGGCTTGGGGTTTAAAATTAAACCAGATCGTGTGAGTAGTAGACTCTTAGAAGACACTTGTTGATTTGAAACATGTAGACCTAAGCCAGCGGTGTCCAACCTTTGGCTTCCCTGGGTCACATTGGAAGAATTGTCTTGGACCACACGTAAAATAACTAACACTAATGATAGCTGAAAAAAAGGTCACACAAAAAAATCTCATGGTGTTTTAAGAATTTGTGTTGGGCCGCCTTCCAAGCTGTCCTGGGCTGCAGGTTGGACATGGCAGATGGGCAGAGGCCAAACAGCCTGGAGCTAGGTGAGAGTGAGCGCCTTGTCTGAAGTGAGATGCTGCCCTGCATCACAATCCTCGCTCTGCCTCTTGGCCCGTAGAAATGGGCCAGCAGTCCAGTCCCCGCTTTCCACAGGTTTAAACTGGGGCTCACAGCCCCTGTTTATTTACGCTTGACCCAAAGTGCTGCGTGCCTCCCACGGTTCTCCTTTTCCTCCCTTTGCAGAGAGCTGACCCTACAGGTTACCCCTTCTCCTTAGAGAAGGAATGGAAAGAGATTAGAGAATATTTAATACTTCACCCTTACTGTTCCTGCCAGCTGTGTATATATACCAGGAACATGCAGAGGGGAAGGCTTACTCCTGAACCCTGCCCTCTAATTATCTCGTGAATGTTTGAATTGGCACATAATAGATCATAGGTACATTAATTATCAAAAACCAGGCGTTTCAGATAAGACATAGTGGACTTTTTATGTCTTCGTGAATGATAAACCATTAAATAATGCTAACTTTATTAATACATAAAGCTAAAATATGATGTCTTTTTGTTTGAAATGTGCTGATGGGTAGCATATTTCTATCAGATTAAACATAGAAATAACTTCATACCTTATACTTGTTTAATTAGCTGGTTGTGTTATAACACTTCGGTATTTCATCACATTGCATTTATTTTCTGAATTTCTTTATTATTTTCATGGTATGATTTCCATACAATACAAACTTATCCTTAATGTACAGTTCTGAGTTTGACAGGTTTATGTAGTCATGTGAGCACTACACAGAACAAAACACAGAACAGTTCCATCACCCCGAAACTTCCCCTCGTGCCCATGTATAGTTAAACCTGTCCCCTCACCCCCAGCACTTGGCAAAGCACTGACATGTTTTCTGTTCCTGTGCAGAAGTGTTTAACCTCTTCCCGAATGTCATGTCATTGAGTTCCTACTCCGTGTAGCCTTTTGAGTCTGGTTTCTTACACACACAGCTTGATGCATGTGAGGTTTCTCCATGATGTTGCTTCTGTCAGTCACGCCTGTTGGTTTGGGTTTTGGTTAGTGCCCTCTTACTGCTGACTGGCATTCTGTTGTGTGAATGGAGAAGAGTTTGCTTATTCAGTCTCGTTTTGTTGCATTTGGCTTGTTCCAGTTTTAATTATGAATAAATCTGCTCTAGTCTACAGGTCTTTGAACATAACTTTTCTTTCCTCTGGGGTAAATGCTTAGGAATGGAATTTCTGTGGGTCTTATGGTAAAGGAATAATAGTTAACTCCTAAGAAACGGCCCAACTGTCTGTACCATTTCGCATTCCCACTGGTAACGTGTAAGTGCTCCATTCCCACGCGTCCTCACCACACTTGATACTATTGGGTTATTCTGGTTTTTTTCGTCTTCTTAATTTTCACCACACTAATAGGTGTGTGGTGCTACATCATTACTGTTTTAGTTTCCAGTTCTCTAAAGACTAATGATGTTGAGTATCTCCCTGTGTGCTTATTTGTCATCTATCTATCTTCTTCGGTAAATGTGTTCAAACCTTTTGCCCATTTTTAATTGGGTTGTTTGTTTTCTTATTATTATTCTTTATAATTGTAAAATACATATAACATAAAATTTACCATCCATCAAGTTCTTTGCCCATTTTTTCATTGAGTTACTTGTTTCATAGTTGAGTTGTCAGATTTCTTTCTATGTTCTGGATTAACCCCTAATCAGATTTATGACTTGCAAATATTTTTTCCCATTCCATGCATTGTCTTTTCTATCTGTTGATTGTGTCCCTTGGTGCACAGAAGTTGTTACTGAGTTTTGAGAGTTCTTTGTATATTCAGGATACAAGTTCTTCATCAGGTATTATTTTACAAATATTTTTTCCCTTTGTGCTTGCCTTTTTCTTTCTCTTAACAGTGCCTTTTGCAGAGCTTAAATTGATAAAGTCCAGTTTGTTGAATTTTGCTTCTATCAGTCTTGCTTTTGGTTTCATATCTGAGAAGTGTTCTTGGAACCCAAGGTCACAAAGATTTTTTTTTCCTGTTTTTTTTCTAGAATTTTTATTTGATTTAAATTATCTATATGTTATAAAATATAGGCAGAGATTCTTTTTAATATGAATGTCCAATTTTTTGAGCAACTATTTATGCAAAGATTATCTTTTCTCCATTTAATTTCTTTCTACCTTTGTCAAAAATCAGTGATCATATGTGTGCAGGTCTTTCCCTGGTCTGTTCTATTGATCTGTGTGCCTTGATTACTGCAGCTTTATATTAAGGTAGACATCAGGTAGTGTGAATTCTTGAACATATCCTTTTTTTAAAAAATCATTTTGGCTATTGTAGTTCCTTTGCCTTTTCTGTATAGATTTTAGAATAAGTTTGTTAAAAAAAAAAAAAAAAAACAAACAAACACAAACATCCGGGATAGTCATTAGTATTGCACTGACTTTACAAATCAATTTGGAGAGAATTAGCATCTTAATATTGAGTCTTCTAAACTATGAATGTGATATAGTCTTTTAATTTTTTTCATTACTGTTTTGTAGTTTTTGGCATACAGATCCGTGCACCCATTTTGTTAGATTTCCAGTTAATTATGCCTCATGTTCCCTAGTGCTATTGTACATATTTTTTAAAAATTTCAATTGTTGATTGTTCATTAATGTATAGAGAAATACAATTGATTTTTTTTTTTAATAGTGAACGTGAAACTTTTCTAAACGTACTAGTTCTAGGAACTTTTTTAGATTTCCTGGAATTTTTCTATGTAGATAGTCTGGTCATCTGTGAATAGAGGCCGTTTTCTTTCTTTCTTTTTGATCTCTATGCTGTTTATTTCTTTTACTTGCCTTATTGCACTAGCTAGGACTTCCGGGATGTTGTTGAATAGTAATAGTGAGCAGACATCCTTGCCTTATTCCTAATTTTAAATGAAAGAATTCTGCCTTTCACCGTTAAGTATGATATTTAGCTGTCAGGGTTTTGTAAATGCCCTTTATCAGGGTAAAGAAGTACCCTTGTATTTCCACTTTGCCATTTACTAGGTTGAGGAAGTTCTCTTTTATACTTACTTTCCTGAGAGGCTCTTTTTGTTTTGTTTTGTTTTTCAATCATAAATGGATGTTGATTTTTGCTTGTGCTTTGATTTTTTTTTTTTAACAACTGTTGATGGAGGTTATCACATGAGTTTTCTTATTAGTCTGTTGGTATGATTAACTTTTTGCTGTTTGAATGTTGAATAGCTTTGCATTCCCAGGATAAATTCTACTTGTTTGTGATGTATTATCCATTTTATATATTGCTAGGTTGATTTGCTAATGTTATTTGAAGATACTGGTTTTTGTTCATAAAGAGTATTAGTCCATATTTTTTTCTTCTGTTGTTTGTATCTGGTCTTGGTATCAGGGAAAGCGAAAGCTACCAGCCTCAGAACAAGCAATTGGAAGTCTCCTTCCTGTCGTGTTCTCTGGTACAGTTTGTGTATACTTGATGTTATTTCTTCCTTAAATGTTTGGTAGAATTCACCGGTGTAGCCATCTAGTCCCAGCGTCATCTTTGTGGGAAGGCTTTTACTTCTAAATTCAGTTTCATTGATATTATATAGGACTGTTCAGGTATGTATTTCTTTTTCATTAACCTTTTCTTTTTTGGTAGCTTTAGTAGTTTATATCTTTCAAAGTAGGTATTTGTTTCTTTCCTCTAAGTTGTTGAACTTAGGAACATAAAATTAGCAGTTATCCCTTACTTTATTGTTACAGGACCTGTAATGAGGTCCCCTTTTTATTTCTGGTATTGGTAATTTGTGTCTTTTATTTCTGTGTCTGTCTGACTAGAGGTTTAATAGTTTTGATTGGTCTTTTCAAAACACCAGTTTTTGTTTTTATTCAAATTTTTTGTTTTCTAGTCAGTTGATTCTGCTCATAGTTTATTGTTTTCCTTCTTCTGCTTACCTTGGTGGGTTAAATTGTTCTTTGTCTTGTAATTTCTTTCTATGGAAGCTAGATCATTGTTTTGAGACCATAGATGTAATTTGGCATCATCACATTACATTTTTTTTTCCTAGTACCTTTTAGTTTTTAAATGAGCAAAATAAAATAAGACACATTAGCTAAAATGTGTTTATCCTTTCTGCTGTTTTGCCTGGTTTTGTTAAGAATTCAGGTGTGGGGAAATACTGGGTATATTAACTACAGGTCTGTATCTCATAGCTTAGGGAAAATAGGGAAAGATTTTGAATGGTGACAAAGCAGAATTCAATTTTCTGCATGTGTTAAAAGTGTCTCACGAACTCATCCTGGTAGGGACAATACTCAGGTAGGTCGGAGAACGCCTGTCTAGAAGATTAGTGTCCATCTATTCTGTAGCTGGCCTCGTCCTGTCCTTCAGTTTGCTTTTGCCACAAGAAGGATACCAGCCCAGAAGACACATAGAGATGAGTACACCATTCATAACTCTTTGGTTTTTGACACGTTAACTGTGGTGCTGGGAACACAGAGCTGTGTTCCCTCTGGGCCACATCGAAGAGAGACTGGGATGGAATAGAGTAGAAGTCCAAAACAGCCACCCCTCCAGGAATTGTTTGTTTGAAGGTTTTTAAAATAGCCCTGTCAGTGCCAGCCTGCTCGGGTGACTTCCTGCTCTGAGGCTGCAGAGCAGTATTTCAAATGTCGCAGTCCTTTGATGGTCTGAGTTGATCCAGAATAAAATTTAGACTATGTAGAGCGCTGTCAGCAAACTTTTGCTTTAAACAGCCAGATGATAATATTTTAAGCCTGGCAGGCCATAGACCTTTGTCACAATTGCTCAGCTCAGCAGGTGCATTGCAGATGCAGCCGTAAACAGTAAACACATGGGCATGGTTGTGTTCCAATAAAACTTTATTTACAGGAATGGGCAGCTGGTTAGATGTGGCTACAGGCCATAGTTTCTGCTCACTGCCGCAGGGCAGTGGCTCTTCAGTTTTATTGTGAAGTGGAGTCAACAGGGTCATCCTCAGCCACCCAGACATCCTGATTCACTTGGTCTGGGTGGGTCCCTAACACGCATGGTAAAAAAATGTTCCAGTTTGAAATTCCGGCATCACATTTTCAGAAACATCGACAGAGGAATGAGAAGTTACTCTTCTTGAGGTGAGCACGGGGGCTTTTAGCAATAGCAGCAAGTGAGGGGGGATAATTTGGGGCCATATCCTTTTGGCAGTAACCTGCAATATAGATACGGTGTGTTGCCAAGTAAAGACAAATCCATATTCTTTGACATTTGATGGTCAGTTATGTGTAAAGTGGAGGTAGCTTTGTCTTTTAAAAGAATAAAAATTCTGTAGATTAAAACTTGCCATTTTCTGCTGTTAACTGACTGTCAAGAATAATATATTATATGCTTCTGTATTGCTTTTGTCTTCTGATTGCATTCTCAGGGGATACTTTTCTTCATCTTAGAACACTAGAAACTACAGAAATCCCTTTCATTCTTCAAGGCTAAGTAATTGGGCGGGGGGGCGGGGGGGACGAGCACCGTATGCCAAGCTCTGTTCCAGTCCCTGGAACTATGTCAGAGAACAAAACGGGCAGAACGCCTGGCCTCGTGGATTCTGCTCTCCCCACTGGCCCTCAGGGACAGATGAGTGTATACCTCAGGTCACTGTGTGCCCTGTCCCCACTGCATCATCATTTTCTTACAAGTAGGGGATCTAAATCAATTGCATACCCTCTTGGTGCTTGGTACTTAGTGATTAGCCCAGGACAACTTAATTCCCTGGACACCAAGCTATTCAACAAAGTCACTCTTGGGAGGTTTATGTGGCAGCATTGTCCAGTAGCAATATAATGCAAGCCACATGCGTAATTTAAAATTTTCTAGTCTGCACATTAAAAAATGTAAAATATGATATTAATTTTGTAATAGATGTTATTTAAGTCACAGTATCCAAAATCTTTTGTCATTTTTCAACATGTAATCAATATTTTAAAATGGATATACTTTACATCTTTTTCATGCTGAGTCTTAGAAAACGATGCACATTTTACGATTTCAGCATATTTCAGGTAAGACTAACCACATTTTAAATGCTCGGGAGCCATGTGGCTGTCATACTTGGCAGTGCAGGTCTGTGCAGGTAATTGCATCAGAAGGTCCCGTGCCCACCATGACACAGCCACGCTTCCTTTAGTGTCAGATGTTCTCCCTTAGAAAATGCTTGTGTTTTTATAATCCTTTGAAAAATGAAGTAAATTCTCAGGAATGAGTTGGTGATTTCTACTGTGCTTACATTCCATAAACATTTTTTAGATTTACAATTAAATTTGACATATAAGTGGAGAGAGCATTATATGCAGAGTCCAGAGACTTGGGTTAAGGTCTCGCTCTTTGGGGGCAACTCAGTTTACCCTTTGCAGTTATTAACACCTACTTCAGAGAGGATGAAATAAAATGAATAGCTGGAACATTTCTATTGATTCTGAACTGTGGGCCTCAACCAAGTCAAACCAGCCTGCCCCAGAGTACATGCTGACCTGAGTGTAGATGACCCCCTGTGCTGCCGTGTACCAATTGGGATGTACTGAGCATCTGCGTGGGGTTCTTCCCAGTCCCCCTACCGCCTTTTCTTGGAACAGCTTTATTGAAATACAATTCCCATATCATAAAATTCACCTCCTTTAACATGTACAACTTAGTGTGTTTGTATATTCACAAAGCTGGGCAACTAACCACCAACCATAATTTTACATGTTCATCACCCCCAAAAGAAACTCCCTACACAGTATTGTGGTCCTTTGTGACGGGCTTCGTTTACTTAGTCCAGGCGTCCCTGGGGCTTTTCGCAAGTTCGCTTTACGCCACTTAACCTTTATGGAAGACGTACCTTCGTATTTGTGTCTGCTAACCAAGAGAAGTCGGAGAGGATTTTCACCTTTATGGGAGAAGGGCAAAAGCGAAACCAGCGTTCTGCATTTGTTTTGCTGCAAGCTGTTGGGGAGGCAGTGTGAGTGCCCAGCGACTATAGGTGCCCCACCCCGGAACCACCGGGCATGTCACTGTCACGCTGCAGAGCTTGAGAGTGTCTGTGAGCACCTGCACTTTGTCTCGATTCATGTCTTGTGTCGCTTAGCAAGAAGTGTCCGAAGGTAATCGCTTCCTCGCTTTATGCCTATCCAGCCTAGAAAAGGTTGCACAGGACCGCTGTACTTTCAGGTAGCGGAGGGAACCTCATAATGTCAGAGCCCCCAGCCCCCACGTTGTTAAGGGTCAGCTGTATGAGAATTGATACAGTTATAACCTCTGTTTAAATGAGGGAACTCAAGTCCACAAAGGTCCTATGTGAGGTCATAATGGGCAAGTAGTAGAGAGACACATAGGACCCTAGGCCTTCTGACTTTATTTGTATAAAGGAAGTTGAGCAGATGAATTCCAGGGGTCCTTTTGGTTTTAAAATTCTGTGATCCCAGTGTCCCCTGTGCATACCAACAACTGGAGCAGGTTTCATAGGACGTGGCGGATGGCTTGGTGGAGTAAAACAGTAATTGGTGAGCAAAGTTAGGACTGAGTTGGCTGGCTATAGAAGTTGGCACGGGAAAATGGGAGGAAAAGTTGAAGGCTCCAGGGGAGTCATTAAGTAGAGAGTTGGGCTCTTGGAAGGGAAGAAGGATCTTGGGAGAAGACATTATCCAGATATTCCTGCAACTCAATCAATATTAAGGACTTCTTTTGTCCCCCCTTTTTTTAAGAATCATGAAATGCTTTATGACACACGAGTGGGCAAACCTTTTCTATAAATGGTCAGATTAGTAAATAGTTGGAGCTTTGTGGGCCTTCGGGTGGTCCCTGTTGTAACTACTCAGTGCACAGTCATGATGACAGGTAAAGGAATGGGCGTGGCTGGTGCCCAGTGAAACATTTTCTCACGCATTGAGTTCCCCTACCAGGCAGGCATGCAGACGCATCGTTACTGCTGCTCACGGCTGCCACGCACTCGGAAAGATGAAGTAAGGTGAAAGGAAAATCTTTGTGCTCCTTCTTCATGCAGAAGCAATAACCACATGTGTGTGCACATGCAAAGAAATGAGAGTACATTGTACTGCCTGAAACCACCTCCCCCCACACCATAATCAGACCATCATCTTGGACATTTTTTCCTGTAAGCATAAATGTCAGCTGTCTTTTCACACGCCTAAAAAAAGTGTATGATAGAGATGTGTGAGGGAAAAAATGGAAGCTTTTAAAGCATTTCTTTTGAAAATTCCCCAGGAAGGCAGCCACATTCGTCTTGTAGAAAGCCCAGCACAGAGCATGCTGTTGCCTTGGAGTAGTATTAATTCCACCTCTATCAGTTTTGATTACTGAAAAACAGTATTAAACATTTTAACATATGCTATTCCTGTTCCTCTTCCTATTACGAAAGATGGTTTAATATATGTATAACACGTAGCTATTACATAATTTAATTTTCTCACCCATGAATTCTCACTTAATTTTATTACTGTAAGTATATATTGAGTGTGTGTCACCATTCCTCACTGTGTGTCTCTTGTCGTTTTGTCATTCTCTGATGGATTCCTTGGGAAGGGATCGTGAGAACAATAGTCGCTGTCCCCTTGATATTTATTAGCTTACCTGTACCGTTTCATACTTGAAGTTCTGTTTCACTGGACGTTAAATCCTCGGCTCAGTTTCCCTTGAGCATCTTTAACTGTATTATCTTCAGCATAGCATGTTGCTAGCCAAGTGTGATTGATGATAATCTAAGTTTCTTTATAAGTTATGAACTCTTTTTGCTAGATGCCAAAGACTCTTTCCTTGAAATCTAGTCATTTTGTTTGAATATATCTTGGTGTTAGTCCCTGTGAATTGATATTCTCAGATAACTCTTCAGATAACTACAGTACAGAGTATGTAGTTTTAAAAAAAAAAAATCAGGAATTTTTTTAAACTTAACAGTTCCTACTATTTTTTTCTCTTCCCCTTTTTTGGTTTAGTTTTTCAGGGACTCCTGTATGGACCATATGTTGTATTTTGTTTGCCTGTGCATGTTTATTTGGTGTTAAGTTCCTATCTAAACTGACTTTTTAAAATTTTTAATTAGCTCTCTAATTCTGTCAACTCATTTCTGAGTTTTTCTAATTATTTTCTATCATGCCTTGTGTATTTTCTTAAGCCTTTTAGTTTGTTTTGTAATAGTAACAGTTTTGATCCTTTTTTTGGTCTTTGTTGGAGCACTCGTTCTGGCATGCTTTCATTCTCTGTAGGGGTATCTATCATTCTGCTGCTCATTAGCTTTACAATCATTTTGTAAGGATTTGATCCTGATCCTTTTTTTGCTTATTTTTATGCAGAATTAGTTTCTTTGGATTTTTAGAAATTGGCTTAGTTTCCGTTGTGTGTGTGTGTGTGTGTGTGTATGCCCTCACGTGTGTGTGCTACAGAACATAACTGCTGCTTTCTGATACTTCTAGCTCTGTGCCCTTTGGACACTTTTATCTGGACCTTCCTTTTGCTTTCGCTGTTCCTGTCCCCCTGAAGTTTGAGTCACTGCCGGCACTTTCTCCACGGTGTGGGGGCCTGTCCTGGAAGGGCCTGGCAGGTCACAGTCCCAGGGGTTCCCCTGCTCTGAGCAGCTCCTGGCTCTGGTCCACTGTCGGAGTGGGCAGAGTTCTCCCGCAGCTCCTGCTCTTCTTCCCAGGGACACCAATAGGATTCTCCAACGCGTAGGACACCTTGTGGCTTTCCTCCTGTGCAGTGTTGGGGATACACAAGTCTCACAGCTCATGCCTTACCCCACCTGCTTGTGTTTTGCACACCTGGTTACTTGGTCCTGTGGTAAATGTCTGTGGGTTTGGGTGTGTCATGTAGTTGCCCTGCTTGTTTCTGTTGGGAATTCTGGAAGGGTCAAAATCCACGTTACTCCCATGGCTGCAGGATTTTCCGGAACCTGGATATATTAATGCTCAAATTAGTGCTAGTTTAAAAAAGGCAACTCTCTCTATAAAGGGGAATTGAATTAAAAAATACACTGAACAGCCAAGTAAACACTTGTTTTGGCTCACTGCCATTGATGAAGCTCATTGTGCTGGGCCCCTGCAGGGTTGGGTTGTAGTAGCTGGGACATAAAGAGAAGCCCTCCCAGGTGGAGCCTCATTCTCCAGGCTGCTGTCACAACAGTGCTATGTGCACAGAAGTGTATAGTACGCTCGGGAGGCATACAGGATGCGCCCCCTCAACCTGGGGAAAGCTAGGATGGTTTTGTGAATGAGATAACAATGAACCTGGATTTTGGAGGGTGAGCTGAAGCTTGCAGACCTCAAGAAATCTGAGGTCGAGATGAGACACGAAGGCATAGCTTGATAAATGTATGGCCTGCTTAGCTGAGCCAGATTTGGGAGTGAAGGACGTTCAGAGCGCAGACACGTCGGCACACAGGTGGGATTTGTCCTCGGGATGTTACACACTAAGGAATTTGGAGCTGGGTCGGGTCGGGTGGAGCATAACCCTTCACACGTGATGGAGAGCAGACTGTAGTGCAGTGGAAGTGAGCACCCTACTGAAAAGGCCAAATAAAAACAAAACGGTGGTGAAGGTAGAGGGAAGGGGAAATGTGGAAGACTTGATCCCCTTGAAGTTTTTGATTACTGTCCTGCTCTGATGTTCAGAGAGCACTTAAGACTGAGGTTCTCAGCCCTGGCCACCCATTGAAATCCCTTGGGGACTTAGGAAAAATGCCTGCCGCCTCCCTTCCTGCAGTTGTATTTAACTAGAATGGGGTGGGGTTCGGAGTGCAGCAAGATTCTTCCCTGCAGCCAGGGCTGGGAACACAACTGGGAGTGAACTGGGGCCGAAGTGAAGGCAGCAGGGTCCTGCCCCACCTTGTGTGGGAGCTGCATGCTGGCAGCGGTCTGGGCCAGTGTTCGGCTCTCTCTGCAGTCCAAGACCCACTTCGTGTTACCCACAAGTACGTCTTCAGAAAATACCTTCCTGTTGCTTCCTCCCTCTCTGAAAGCGCCTGATGTTTTCAGTCTTTCTGTATTTTTGTTGTTGCTAGTAATTGGCAAGCAAGATGTTAAAGCAACTGTACATGTAGAGTACAAAGACTTAACCCACCCCTTTTAAGGAGGTAAAAAAGCAAAATGATGCCCCTCCCCACATCCCTTGGGCATTTAAGGGTTTTTTGTTTGTTTGTTTGTCTTTATTCAGTATTTGCAGTGGCAAACAGTCTACAATGCGTAAATGTGTGCTGTGTGTTTTCATATTGTTGGAGATGCATGTCTTCAGGTTACATTCCTGGAAACCGGTTTGCTTTGTCAAAAGGTGAGCTTTTTGGCGGCTCCTGCTAACTCTGCTGCTGAAGACTGAGCAGCTCACAGGCGGGCAGCAGTGATGAGCCAGCAGCGCGCCTGTCTCCCTGCAGCCTCCCGGCGAAGTGTGTGACGCACTTTAATTCTGACCAGTCGCCCAGTGGCTTCCGTTTGCGTTTTTCTAATTGCGAGTTTTAACATCTCCTGTAGCTTTTATAAATAGTTTCACTCTTTTGTTTGTTTTTATTGAGGTGATAGCGTTATAACTCAGCATCTGTCTACACTGCAATGTGCTCATCACCAAAGGTCTAGCTAGTTTTCATCTGTCACCATACAGTTGACCCCTTTACCCATTTCACTCTCCCCCACCCCCTTTCCCTCTGGTAACCACCAAGCTGTTGTCTACATCTATGAGTTTGTTTCCGTTCTGTTTTTTTTTTTTTTTACCTCCACATATAAGTGAAATCATACAGTATTTGTCTGCCTCCATCAGAGTTATTTCACTTAGCATAATACCCTCAAGGTCCATCCATGGCAAGATTTTTTCTTTTTTTACTGCTGAGTAGTATTCCCCACCCCCGTGTGTGTGTGTGTGTGTGTGTGTGTGTGTGTGTGTGTGTGTGTGTGTCCGTGTCCTTTTTAATCATTCATCTGTTCATGGACACTTAGGTTGTTTTTACATCTTGACCGTTGTGAATAATGCTGCTGCTGTGAACATAGGGGTGCATAGACATCGGGGTCGGGGTGCATATATCTTTTTGAATTAGTGTTATTCTTTGGATAAATACCCAGAAGTGGAATTGCTGGATCATATCGTAGTTCTATGCGTAATTGTTTGAGGAACCTGCATACTGTCCTCCATAGTGGCTATACCAGTTTACAATCCCACCAACAGTGTACAAGGGCCCCTTTTTCTCCACAGCCTTGCCAAGTCTTACTGTTGTACCTTTGCTGATAACAGTTTTCATAGGAGGGATATCTCTCTGTGGTTTTCATTTGCATTTCCCTAATAATAATGTTGAACATCTTTTTATGTGCCTGTTGGCCATCTATATGTCTTCTTTGGAGAAATGTCTATTCAGATCCTCTGCCATTTTTAAAAATCAGTCTGTTTTGTTGTTGTTGAGTTGTATGAGTTCTTTTTGTTTTGGATATTAACCCCTTGTATGTATAGTTTGCAGATACCTAACCTACTCAGTAGGTTGTCTTTTCATTTTATTGATGGTTTCCTTTGCCACATAAAAGCTTTTTTAGGGCCCGTTTTCTTGTGTGTATTTTATGGTTTCAGGTCTTACATTCAAGTCTTTAATTTGAGTTTATATTTGTGTATGTTGTAAGGAAGTATAGTTTCATTCTACTGTCTGTCTATAGATTTGTCCTTTTGGGACACTTCATATGAATGGAATAACTATATAAGGTCTTTTATGAATGGCTTCTTTCACTAAGCATAATGTTTTCAAGGTTCGTCTATTTCATAGCATGTATGTATTAATTAGTACTTCATTTCTTTTTATTGCAAATAATATTTCAGTGTAATAATACACCATGTTATCCATTCATCATTTGGTGGACATTTGGGTTGCTTCTACTTTGGGGCTACTAGAAATGATGCTGGTGGGTGTAAGTCTGTGTGTGGATATACCATTTTTCTTGGATCTGTACCTAGGAGTGGAATTGCTGGTGTTTATTCTTTTGCCACTTGGGTAGGCTGTGGGGTGGGAGTGAAGGCCTTGATGTGTGCGCAGGCTGTGATGGGTTTGGTGTCCTCTGATGGACAGGACGGCCTCTGTCCTTGGATGGTGTGGGTGCGCTTGGGAGCGCACTGCAGAACAGGTTATATGCAGACTCTGCTCTAGTTTGGGGATGCTGGAGCCCAGGAAAATAGAGGGTGCTCCTTTAGACCGCTCTAAATATTGACTTGGTTTCCTCTTGAGGAGTGCTTTGGATTTCTTTGAAATTAGGTAATTTTTTAATAACTTGACAATATTTTGAACTTACAGCAAAGATTTTTCGTTCATTTAGAAATATATAGTTTGTTATAATTTTCTTTAATTAAAAGTATATTTTAAAATGCTTGATATGATTAATATATTCCTATTGTTTGCAGTGTTTATAAGACAGTGTACTATTTGTGAAGAGATTTTAACATAATTGAAGGAAATTGAAATAACATTTGATTTTCACAGCTATGGGTATGTTATTCTGTAAGTGGTATATGCTAATTAAGTCTGACATTCAGTTGCCAGTGTTTGTGATGATCATGTTGGGGCACTGCCAGTCCCCTCAGGAACCCTTCCGATAATCAGAAATAAACTCGGCATTTCAGTGTTCAGAATTTTCAAATGTACTTTAGTTCTTAACAAACGATCATGTAATGGCAGTGTTTACTGTACTGTGTGGCGAGCATGTAATTTATTAGTGCACACATCCTCACACCAGGTTAGGTCGCTCTAACGTGTAGCCATCCACACGAGCAAGGGAGTATGGATCGCAGAGGGCGTGAGACTCTCATTCGTGCATTTTCACTTTTTCCGTTTGTAGAGTCTGACATAAGGAACAATTGTTTTTCCTAGTCATAATACATGCCTGTAATTATTTCCTCAGGCTCCCGGATTTGGATTTGGAATTGCAATTTCTGGTGGAAGAGACAACCCTCATTTCCAGAGCGGGGAGACGTCCATCGTGATTTCGGACGTGCTGAAGGGAGGGCCAGCGGAAGGCCAGCTGCAGTAAGCACGCGCCTCCCCCTCGCCCCAGGCCACCTCTCCAGATCGGGGCTCCTTCTTCCTCCCTCTGTCGTAAATGCAAAGCAGTCCACTTACCTTAAACACAAGATCGCGTGAGAATGAAGTTTTGTGGAAAGAACTGGTTACTCAGTTTGGGGAGACTCCAGCCTTCAGGGACCTCTCGCCCTGACTCTTGCCCTTTCTGTTCACTAACATTATCAAGATAAAAGAAGCAAGCGCTGCAATAACAAAGAAATGAGAATATAATCTGAAGGACTGAAAGAAAATCGGGAGGAGGGTGTCCCCCTTTTTTAAAAAGGAGGACTACCTTTTCCCAGCTGTGTGACACAGTCTCTCTCATGCCTTGTAATTGTACCACCAGAAGTTGGTGTTCTGTGGTACTTGTGCAGTCTTGGGGGAAACACTGTGTTAACTGTTTAAAAAAATAATGATCTATGTTTAGTTGACTTGCTCACTGTGCTTGTGGGACAGCTGGACCTGACATTGTCTTATCATTGGTGTGAAGACGAAAGGGTGAATTAGCCCATAATTGGAATATATTGTGGAAGTACCCGCCTTGAAAATGTCTTCACAGACTTGTGGGTGTGCTCTTCTCTAACATGTCATTTTGGTGACCTTTGTCCTTAGGGAAAATGACCGCGTTGCAATGGTTAATGGAGTTTCAATGGATAATGTTGAGCATGCATTTGCTGTTCAACAACTAAGAAAAAGTGGGAAGAATGCAAAAATTGTAAGTATCTTTTATCTTTCATTTAGGAAAAGCACCAACTCTCTTGTTGATAACATTCCTGCTGTTTGAATAATGTATCCTTCCCCTTTAAAAAAAATGAAAACTGGGCTCCCTGGTGGTGCCGCGGCTAAGGCTTCGGCGCTCTCTATGCTGCGGTCCAGGTTCGATTCCCAGTCAGGGAACCTCCAGAACAAAGACAACTGGAACAGTGGTTCTAAAGCTGGTTGTTTATGTAAGAGCCTTTCTTCTAATACTGGTGGTGTGATTTGTCACCGGCTGTGCATTTTCTCCAAGTTGAGGCCCCAGGATTTTTCCTGCTGCTAGAGCCGGGTGGTTGAGTGGCTTACCTCTTTGTGGCTTAAGGTTTCCTTCTCTTTTCAGTGCTTGGGTTAGACTGAATTTGGCAGGTAGTCTATTTGAAATGCCCTATGTAGTCCCAGGTTTGTTTAATGGGCAAGTTGTACATTGTCCCTTGAATACATCCATCATCAGCTACTTCCTTGGTTACTGTGCTCCAGTTTCACAAGAGGGAAGGTGGGAAGGTTTTCTTTGTGGAGTTGTTCAGGGTGCATTTAATGTTACTGTTTTAGGACATAGGTAGGATCTTCTATTTGTATTTTTCTTGAGTTTTTTTTTTTTTAAGGGAAAGGAAGTTCACTTGTCTCTTGAGAACTGGCCTCCAATCACAGTAAACAAGGCACGTGTAGCACAGAATGGATGTGATAATGTAAACGTCCTTCTCCAACTCCTGTCCCCATTTAGGAGCACGCTGGCTGCTTGGCCTGCTGTGCACCTTCCCCCTCGGCCCCTCTAGCCTCTGGTGGGAATGACCAAGTCTAACACTGTTGAGGCCTCAGCTCCCTGGTGCAGAGCAGGAGGAAGAGGCTGGGCACCTAGAGAGCTGCCCTGTCCTGATGACTGTTCTGCTCCCAGCAGATCTTTAGAACCCAGCAGACGGGAGAGCTGGAATGAGGAGAGGCCTGCATTGCGTTTGACCTTGGCAAGAGCTAGAAGGGATATTCCCTGAGATTGTGTCCCTCACACTTGCTAGGGCTTCTCACCCTGTGTCGGCTGCTGTGCCATATGGCTTAGTGTCGTTGGCACCAGTGTCATTGCCAGTGAGATGAGTTTTCTCATATTGCAAGAGACCCGGTATTTAGTTACTGCATTCCAAATGACAGACATCTTCTATTGTGTATACATTTTCACAACTTCATATAATTGTATTTTTATAGGTGGCACATTTATTTTCACTTGTATTTGTATGCAGACTGGCTAGTGGATGGTGGGAGTTCTTAAGCAGTTTTATAAGCTGAGATTGTGGTGTGTGCAGGAGCAAATTGCTAATTGTTATCACTGCTGGTGCGCTGGTCCTGCACGGTTCATCTCAGTCACAGTACTTTGCAGACAGCTGGCTGAGCAGTACAGAGAGGGCCCCTTGGGGACATGGGGTTTCCCCCTGCATCTGAGGTTGTGCACTTCACCCCTACCCCCAGCTTTTGAAGCCCTCTATTGGGCTGACATGTGGAACTGATTTGTTTTTCCATGCAAAGTATTTAGTATACATTGGGAATGCCTCCAAGAAGGTCCTGTGTTCCTGCACTCCAGACTCTTGCCCATAGAAATGACTTCATAGCACGCAGGTCCCAAACCTGTGAAGTAGTTGGAATAGCACTTGTGGGAAGGGTTTGGGCCAGCTAGAGATTGGCTCTTCCTCTGACAGCTCAGCTAGCTGCATTGGCTGGCCGGATGGCCCTGCTCTGCAGAGGGAGAGTCTGCCGGACACTCAGGTGGAAAGGTGTCCTCCCAGCAGAGAACAGCGTTCACGGCTGCATGTGGGAGACTGAATCATGTTATTTATTTGTGTTTCTGTGAACATTTAGATAGAATTTTGGGGTCTTAGAATGTGGCCTTTGCTTGGAAGAGGTCTTTCTTAGCTTAACCCGGCCATAACGGGTTATGGAGTTTCGTTTCTGCGGCTCTGTACAGCCAGCTCCCTCCCCTCCTGCCCCCTGTGCTCTTAGTTGTAGTGGGGCTTTGTTTATATGATAATTTGTCCATAAACTTTGCGCATTAAGGTTCAATAAATTTCTTTTATATTGAATTAAAACGTCAGCTTTTTTGATAAGAGAAGATAGAAATAGATACTGCTTAGAACACAGTGAGCATGTATAATTTTTACTAAAATTGTGACCACACTAAGAAAGCCTTATGAAGCAAATGAACAGACAGAACACCTTCCAGGAGATTACGTCTGTAACGTGTCAGCATGTGTGCCCCTGGCAGCATGGCTGGTGTCCTCACTGGATGTGCACACACATACCCCGCCCTGTCACTGATGGGCGTGTCAGTGCCTGGTTCACACAAGTGTTACAGATTGATTGTGGTCAAAACTGTTGCGTTTCTGTCAACTTGTTGATTTACTTTTGAAGAGTGACATCTTAGGAGTGGCTTTGTGGAGTCAGAGGGCATGAGTGACTTTTGATGTAGAGATTCCCGGTTTGCCCTTCCAAAAACCAGTTTGGTATTGAGAATCCAGTGATATCAACATTTAGACTTAACTGTATTTCAGACGACAACTATATATATGCAGTATATATGTGTGAGCATCTCATAATGACTTCTGTACTGCTGTTTATGTTCCTTTGCCTATTCGTGTCCTTTTGCTTTTATATAGTGCCGATCGTCAGAGTGTTGTATATATTACTAGCCTTTTGTCACATATCCTGCATATATCGTTTGCCCATTTGCATTTGTGAGAGTGTGTATAAGTTGTGGTTTGGGGTTTGATTTTGTTTCAACCTGGAAATGTCTTAGTTTTTATGTTGTCGTTCCTGTCAGGATTTTCATTGGATTGGTTCTGCCTTTGGTGTCACGTTTACAAAAGCCTTTACCTTATTAGTTTTGTCTACTAGTAGCGTGATTTTTCTCTTTTACATTGGAATCTTTAATTCAGCTATACTGTTTTAAAGCAGGCACTTTTTTCCAAAATTTCTTTTTCAGAATTATCAGTTAAAATCAAATGTAATTGCTGAACCTATTAAATATTTTCATGTGGGTTTACAGCAGTTGTAATAACTTATAATGTAAATGGAGAATCGTAACAGGATTGGATATTTTCAATAAGTCAAGCACTTAACTGGGTGCAAATATTTCATTACATGTATGAGGGCTGTCCAGAAAAAACCCGGCCATAAATGCCTCTATTTATCATATTATGTGACTGGGTACTCTCCAGACAGCCCTCGTATAGTTAAAAGCACGTAAGGACCTTCTTCTCGAGGGACTTGAATCTTACTAGACTAGATGGGTACACGGCCATGACCATAACATCCACTGTCTGAGGCTGATGGTCGTTCAGGCGGGTTTCCGGAGCGGTGGCACTCTCTCAGAGGATCCATCAGAAAGCTCTGAGTGCTCCCCTGGTTACTTGGAGTTTATTTATACATGAAGAGGGAAGGATGGATGATGAAAATACTCATGCAAAGCGCTGCTTCTGCTGCAGCATTTGGGGGTTGAAGTAGAGGTGACACTGATGTGTGGGTGTCAGGGACTCTGTGCTGTGCATGTGACTTGCTGAGGGCCTCAGCGGTGGGCAGTGAGTGTCGGTTCCTGGCAGGGTGTGGGCTGTCATCCTTTCCACACGCTGGTCTCTTGCCCAGCGTAGCTATGCTAAACCTGCTACGTGTCCTCATATATCTGTGCGAATCAGCTCAGTGACGTCCACACAGAACGCCACCTCTGCCTCCAGGTGGTAGCGAGGGGCAGCCGTGTTAAGTGCAGAGCAGCCCTTGGAAGAGAGGGCACCACACAGGGAAGACTGGAAATGAGAGCACAGCTGAGGGAGGTCAGTAGGCAGACGACAGATCTGAGGTCAACAGGGAGAGAGTTGTGAGTACCTTGCAGGGTGGGTGGTCACTGATACAGCAAGTTCTTGGTGGGGCAGGGAGAAAAAGAACTCATATAGGAGGGCTGTGCTCATACAGGAAGAGGATCACCTTGGTCTTTGAGACTGGAAGGAAGGAAGACGGGAAGACCAAAGGAATGCGACACGAACAAACTTAGGAGGAGAGGGGACGTGAAGTGCCACTGATCTCTCTGCTCAGGCAGAGGATAGTTCTGGAGCACCTGTGCCAGAACATTCCAGAGCAGCAACAGGAAGTAGAGGAGTGCGATGCTGAACAATCAGAAGAATTCTGTCACGTAGGATGGCTTCATAGAGGGACCTCATCAGCAGAGTGGGAGTGCAGCCCTATGAGGACAGACATGACGCAGCACTGAAGTGTGTCATGGCAGGTGACTGAGGGCCAGGAAGAAGTCATGTAACTACCACAGCGTGGTGTGTCCTGCAAAATGGGGAGGAAGGCATGTGAAACCAGGAGGGAGTGATGGCGGAGTCAGATATAAGGTGAACATGGAAAAGTCTCAGTAGATGAAGGGGGTCAGAGGCACAAGATAAGGACTGGTCCCCAAGAAGAGACTGCAGACGTGTGATGAGATCAGGTGTGCACCAATGTGAGACGGCCAAGTGCATCCTGGAGACCAAGAGGTCACTTAATCAGAAAGGAATGCGTACAGACCGTGGGTGACTGGGAGTGAAGGAAAAAAGTGGACAGGGCAAATTGAACCAGTGACCAGAGTCATTGAGGAAAGGAAGCTTGAAGAAGGGATTTCCGTCGCCCAGACCAGAGCGAACAAATGGGAGATAGACAGAAACTGAAAGCGGTTTGTTTGGGGGGTGTAGTGTGAGTTACTAGCCCCAGCGTGCCAGGCTGAACAGCAGTGCGGAGGTTCGGTGTATTGATCTCTTAGAGGTCCGGCACGACGGTCATGGGCCTGGTACCAGTGCATTCTGGAGGTTTGAGGACTCGGGTTGGGCATGCACGTTTGCTATGGTTTGGTAGAAACTAGTGTATGTTTTAGTGTGGTGCCCCATTATTTTATTCAAACCACCACCAATGATTAGTTTTCCTGTAAGCCTGTGATTATTACACCTAGGAGATCTTTCTGAATTAATAAATTAATTAGGCCCACTATTCCAAGTGTGGTTCTTAACCAGATCTGTTTTATCGGGAGACCAGAAAACACAACCAATCTTGGAATTATTCCTTAGTAGTAATTTGCCATAATTGTGCATTTTCTCTCTCTGATTCATGATTAATTTAATTTGTATGGCACCAGAAAAAAACGTGATTTTTCTTTCTCTTAGGAACTGAAAGTACATATATAGAAACCAGTCAGCTTCTTTGTAACCTTGTTTTGTCCGTAGACCATTCGGAGGAAGAGGAAAGTTCAGATCCCTGTGAGTCGTCCTGAGCCCGACCCGGCGTCTGAGCATGAAGAAGACAGCTATGACGAGGACGTGCACGACTCGAGACGGGGCCGTGGGGGTGCGGTTTCCAGAAGGAGTGAGAAGAGCTGGGCCAGGGACAGGAGTGCCAGCAGAGAGAGGAGCTTGTCCCCACGGTCTGACAGGCGATCTGTGGCCTCCAGTCAGCCTGCCAAGCCTACCAAAGTTACGTTGGTAAAATCCCGGAAAAATGAAGGTATTCTCCACCAACTTGTTCATTTTCACAGGAAAAGTCTGAAACTCATTTTGATGAGAGGTGAACTTGCTTTTGTTGCCTTCGTGCTTGTGTCCTGTTGCTGTACAAGTCCTGCTACCGCAGGCTTCAGAAATCATCTGTTTTCTCTTCTAATTGTTTGTTTCAGCAGAGACCACTTCAGAGGAATTGTCTGGTAGTTGAATTTTGGATTTGTTGTTGTGATTTGAACAGCCAAGTACAAATTATTCTAAGAAGAACTGCCACACCGTCACCAAGCTGAAACTTGGTGTTTTCCCTAGCTGTTAGGGGAAGCGGCCTCCCCTGGGGCGTGTCTCTGTGCCACAGGCCTGCAGCACCTGCCTCACTCAGATGTGATAAACATGGGTCAACTCCGGCTTCTTCCTGCTGTGGACATGTCCCTCAGAAGCAAGGACAGCACTTGTGACTGGGCATTCGGATGTTCTAGAGAGAATATTCTGGAGGCTCGCTTTGACCTGCAGACCTGGCCCGTCCTAGTCCCTGCTGCCCAACCCCCTATAGTAGACTCTTGGTCATGTGCTCCACGTGCCATTTCTGTTGTGTTTCCCCACTCAGTCCTCACCCACTGCTTTCCCACCCTGTCCCAAAACCATTCATACTAAAGCGACCAGAAGTTTTCAGTCTTTCCTTCCTTGCCCCCTCACTGCCACATTGCATGGTATCTACTGCCCGTGTTTCTGAAAATGCCATCTTCTCTTGGTTTCCATCATAGTGCATCCTTTGGGGTCTCCTCCTTTTTCTGTATCGTTGGCAGGCTCGCTGTCCTGATCCAACCCCTTTAATGTTCTGTATTTCTTTTCTAGAATCTTTATCTACCTCACATAACCTGTCTAGGCAGTCTCACCTACTCCCCTTGCCTCAGTGAGCTGCTGCTGATGGCAGCACTTACTTCTCCAGCCCAAGTCCGTCCGTGTCCTTTGTATGCGTCCATACTTGGGGCCTTTGTAGAGGTCCCTCAACTCAGCACTTCTCAAACGAAACTTACAAATTTTCTTTGTGTTTCTTATGAAGTATCCCTTGGAATGCATTCCCATCTACCCTATTTCTCACGCCAGTCACGGAAAGCATGGTAGTTGTTCTTGACATCTCTTTCCTCTGTGCAGTTAAGCCACCCTCACTTCCTGAAACTGCTCCTCACCACCCACTTCTGCCTCCCCACTGCCACCACCCGCGGCCAGGCTGCCACCATCCCTCTTTTTCCAGCTGTATTGAGGTGGGACTGACATTGTATATAACATGTAAGACTGCATCATGAAATCATCACCATAGTCAAGTTAATGAGCAGCACATCCATCACCTCACATGGGTGGGTGGGTGTGTGTGTGTGTGTGGTGAGCACCATCATCTCTTCGGGGGACTCCTTTGGCCTCATAAAGCCTTCCAGATGATTCTGCAGGCTCCCCCACAGAGTTGCTCCATGTCCCTCTGTCGCCCTCTCGCCGTCACTTCTCAGTCCGAGCACTCACGACTCCAGCCAGGTCTTTTCTGTTCCCACTGCAGCATTTCTTAAGTTTCCACCTTCGTATTTCTTCCCCGGGGAGGCCTCCTCTGACCCTGGCTAGACAAAGAGCCGTGCCTCGGCCCCTTCCGAACCCTTCCTGGCCCTGGTGATCACCATGGTAACATCTTTTCCCTTCTGGCTGTGTAAGTTGCCCGAGTGCAGGTACTCTCTCCCACTGGATGCTTTTTCCCATCGTTCCTGACACATAGTTAATATTGACTCAAGAAAATACTTGGAATAAGTGAATGTATAAGGAATATTTTGGAGTCATCTCTATTGGTCATTTATGACTTTTTAATCTTGAATAAGTAGTCTTTTAATCAGTCCCATATCGCTCTGTGATATAACAACCATTTCTGAACCCCGCAGTTCATGACCTGCATCCCCTAGGAAGTCCGCTGCTTTTTTCTCACCCTGATTCTGTTTTCATTTGTGAGCACGCTTGTCCGTTTGCCTAAAATTAAACTGTAACTGATGCCACTTTTAGAAGTTCAAGTACCAGACCTGCCTCCTTACCTCACATTAAAACCAGCTTTCTGTTTCCATCTGTTTTGTTTCTTGTATAAATGCAGTAACACTCAGAGCCAGCCCTTCCTCTCTCCTGACTCAGGCAGACACAGTCCTTTTCCCATAGAGGTTATGTTGTAGTCATCGTTCGAATTTTAAAAAATAAATCCTACAGCTTTGCAGGCCCCTGCACAGTTTTCTGGACTCTTCTGGTAACTTCCATCAACTCTGACCACTCCCTCATCCACGGACACAATTACTGTGGCCTCCTCCTCAGATACATGGTTGGTTAAAAGGAAAGGCCCACGTCTGCCTGGCTAGTTGTAAGGCTGTGATGGCTCTGATACAGGGTACCGTGTGCTCCGCGCTGAGGGTGTCCCTCATGCCGGTAGTGTGTAGGGTCAGAGAGAAGAAAACGACAGTATACATGCTTGGGAACGCAAGTCACCAATACAATCACAAGCCCTTCCAGAGTTTTCCAGATCTCTGTTAACTTTTTGGAATTGTGTTCATTGAGCCTTGTGTCTGTCCATGGGAAGACATACTTTCTCTTTGCTTGCAAACTTTCTGATTAGAGGAAATGTCTTCTTTCCAGGGTGACCAAGAATAACTTCTCATGATTGAGGGCACTTAAAAACTGTATCCACTGATGATTAGTCTTCCACTTTTGAATTCTCTTTAAGTGTCTTAGGATTTTACACTAAAGACATTTAAATATATTGTTGCAGAATATGGTCTTCGATTGGCCAGCCACATATTTGTAAAGGAAATTTCACAAGATAGTTTGGCAGCAAGAGATGGCAGTATTCAAGAAGGCGATGTCGTATTGAAGGTATAGTCATGTTCTTACATCTTAATGGCCTGATGTAGAAGGCCAGTTGTAGTGGGACCATGTAGCTTCTGCTCATGTTTGAAGGGGTCTTGCCAAAAAGAATGAAAAAAATCAGTGTTTGGGGGACTGGGTAGTTTGCTCCTGTCCTTTTTTGCATGTCAACACTGACGATTTTCTTCAGGCATAGAGAGGGAAATAACCACCCGAAACATATGTCGTTCAGTAGTAGAGAGAGACATTTCTAGACAATAAGTGATTTTGCTAAGTGCTCTAGATAGTCTCAGAATGTTTGTTTTGTTAAGTTTGCTTATGCGTAACAGAAAGTGTCAGGCTTTGGAGAGGACTGGGAGATGTTAGTGTGGGTTTTCTGAGAGAGCAACGGTGTCGTGAAGATTCTGTTCATTAGGAGAGAGGAGGACTCTGATAATCCATGGAAGTGTAGAGGGAATGTTCTGGTTCTTGCAGCTCAGGAGTACTTTAAATAGTCCTGTTTGTATCAGACTTAAGTGAACATTGGTGTTTGTCATTTACTTTCAACTTGTAGTTTCTTTTCTGTTGCAGATAAATGGTACCGTGACAGAAAATATGTCCTTGACAGATGCAAAGACACTGATAGAAAGGTCTAAGGGCAAGTTAAAAATGGTAGTTCAGAGAGATGAGCGGGCTACCCTGCTGAACGTCCCCGATCTTTCTGACAGCATCCACTCAGCGAACGCCTCTGAGAGAGACGGTGAGTGCCACTGTGTTCGGGGTTCCCTCTGAGCGACCCTGTTCTTAAAATCCTATGGAGATTTGACATGGTGCATTGGAATAACATTCGGCCAGCCAAACACCTGCAAAATCTAAGAATTACAAATACATATATATATGTACATGCATGTATACATACACAGGGTTCATTTTATTTTTTCCAGTTTTATTGAGAAGTAATTGATAAGCATCACTGTATAAGTTCAAGGTGTACAGTATGATGGTTTGATTTACATATACAAGGGCTGTCCAGAAAGTATCTAGCCATGTAATATGAAACAGGCATTTATGGCTGGATTTTTTTTTTTTTCCAGACAGCCCTCGTATATTGTGAGATGATTACCGCAATACATTTAGCTAACATCCGTCATCTCACATACGAGAGCTGTCCAGAAAGTAACCAGCCATGTAATGTGAAAAACAGGCATTTCTGGCTGGATTTTTTCCAGACAGCTCACTTAGATACAATGAAAAGCAAAGGAAACACGATTTCTCCTTGTGCTGAGAACTCTGGGACCTCCTCTCTTAACAGCTTTCCTGCATATCGTCCACCAGCACTAGCTGTGGTAATCGTGCTGTGCTTGACAGCCCTCGTACTTACTTACCTTGGGACCTTGTGACCCGCTTCCTCCAGTTCCCTTTCCTCCCACCCCCACCTCCGCTGACCACAAATCTGATCTCTTTTTCTATGAGTTTGGTGGGGTTTTGGTATTTCTGTTTTTAAGAGTGCACATTTTAGTGAGATCATACAGTATTTATCTTTCTCTGAGTTCACCCAGCATAAGGCCCTCAAAGGCCATCCACATTGTCTTTATATATTTTGTTTGCTGTGGCTAGCACGCCACTATTGATCAGTTGCTGATCAAGTTAATACTTAACCATTTTGTATGAAATTATATTTAGTAGCCTATATCCATTATCGTGAGAGTGTCTTATACTCTACTATACTCATTTCTTGCGAAAATAAAGCAGCACCTTTTTATTAACAGACATCTCAGAAATCCAGTCACTGGCATCAGATCATTCTAGCCGGTCCCACGACAGGCCTCCCCGCCACAGCCGGTCACGATCTCCTGACCAGCGGTCAGAGCCATCTGACCATTCCAGGCACTCTCCCCAGCAGCCCAGCAATGGCAGGTAATGAAGATGCTTGATCCAGGTTGTCACTGTTGCTTACAAATAAGACTAGAAGAATGATCTTCTTTTGATTACTTGAGATCAATTTGTTTTCTTTACCAATTTAGGTATTTCTTAATCTCAAAATCAGAGGTCAGACTTTTCTTTAAAGGGCCAAACAGTACATATTTAGGCATGTGAGCCATACAGTCTCTTGTCACTACTCAATTCTGTCTTTGTAGCACAGAAGCAACTATAGGCAATGCATAAATAAATGGGCATGGTTGTGTTCCAATAAAACTTCATTTATAAATACAGTTGGCTCACAGCTGCAGTTTGCTGACCCATTGCATTAGGTGCTAGCAAGCTTAAGTCATCTCCTACGTGGGAAAATTAGCTGTAGTAGAAGTCCCTTAGTAGACAGATTAACCTGGACTCCGTTTTCCCATTTAAAAGTCCACTGGTCTTCACTCTAAAGGGCCTGGTGTGATAGGATGTGACTTTCTGGAGTTAATATTGTCTTTGCAGGTCACGTATACATTTGAGACTCTGAAGAAAATTGTGATCCTTATCTCCCGAAAATGCACATGTAGCATTGTACATAAAAGCTGTGGGCATTCCTAGGGCATTGTGGGCCACCAGCTGACCTGTGGTTTTATAGCCATCCACATGGAGATCTCATGGAGGCACTTGAGAGTTTGAGACCAGAGCTGAACAGTTTAGATTAGAGATGGTGATTGGTGACTCACTGCATAGAGGCACTGGCTCAAGCATATAGCAGTCACGGACATTGTGAAGAAAAACACTGCGGAGAGAAGGCCGAGAACTAGACCACATGGAGTCCAGACTGTTCCTTAGGAAAGGAGGTGGGGGGCAGGGTGGGGTCACAGGGAGACGTGAACAGAGAAGGGAGAAGGCCCTCGCCCAGAGAAAGAGCTTTCCAAAGATCGTCAGAACACAGCAACACAGGTGATGTGCATGGCTGTTTTTAGATATTTGTGAAGCTGACTTTCTCTGAATTTCAAATTTTCATTTATAAATTACATTAACCCTATCTTTATTTGAAGGTTGTGATGATTTTTAAGGGGATACTAAAGTATGTCACATGCAAAACTGGCTTATCTCATAATTGATTATTGTATTTAATGGCTGCAGGGTAATATATTCTAAAATCTTACAGTGTCGTCGCTATCTGGCAAAGAATTACACGATGTACACACAGTGGTATAACAGCACCCTGATGAGTCATGGCCAGCAGCCAGAAATGAGACACATTTCTCTCACCTAGAAACCATGCTGGTAGCAATCAATTTGGATATGATTTTCCTTTAAAGGCAGACAGAAAGAAGGAAAGAAAGAGAAAGAAATATTCATAAAAAATTTTGACCATTTTTTTTTTTGTATTGTAAGAAAATTCTCAACCTTCGAAAGTTATTTTTGATACCTTATTTTTAAATTAAGGTATCCTAAACACTTGGCATTTATAACTTAAGGTTGAAAAGGTTTTTAATAAAAGATAAACTATTTTCGTAATATAGTGTGGTGCTTTACTGCTCTTGGGAACCTCAGGTATTCTCATGGGTAGACCAGTTGTATGGGATCTTTTAACAATGAGTTCATCTGAGGTGGTGGCAGACAGTACTTTCTACTTTTGTAACTTCCTGGCATCCTTCTCCAGATTTGGAAACTTCTGGTTAGAACACCTAGTGTATACTAAAGAAAAGATAGTGCTTCAACTATAGAAGATCAAAAGTCTTCAGATTCTTCCCAGGTTCCTGTGCTGAGAACTCAGTTCTTGCTTACAAGAAGATGGAAAATAAAATAGTGCCAGTGCTTAAAGGCTTCATTTCCCCCCTAGAGTCAGTGTTAGTCCACGTAATGGGAATTTGAGTCAAGAAAGTGCCCTGCATTTGCGAAACAATCTGGATATTTTCCAACAGTACAATCCCAGTATAAATCACTGCCTTGAGACTTGCACACATTCTTTTATTTTTGTTATTTAATTTTATTTGTGCAGATGACTTGGTTTTAAAAATGTTGTTTAAATTCTGTTTTTTAAAGAAAGGATACAGAAATGACTTGCTCTCTGTGAGAAGAGTTTCAGTTGAGTGTATGAAGAGGTCTGGCTTGGTGAAACACAGTCCCGTCTTGTTCTCGTCCTATAATACATTGCTGTGTATTTGTGTGTCTTTTTCAGACATGCAGTTATCTGCTGAGAGTAACATCTTCATTTTGTCAGAAACAATAGAACATATAGGCTTCTTTGGGCTTCCGAGCCCAATTTCTGGGTTTGAATCTGGCCTGCCTGCCATTGGTTACTTGCATCACCTTGAAAGCTCCTTGTGCTTCTGCTTACCCATTTTCCTTAAAGTAGACCTGGTTGTACATTGCAAAGTGGTGAGAATTGTATTAGTTACTATAATACTTGACACATATGCATTAGCTGCTTTCACCTCTACTCGAATTAAGCCAGTTCTGAGACTTCCTCCTGTAGGCAACTAAGCTGACAGGTAGTGACAAAGTCTAAGGTTGTGAAATTGACACAAGATGCATGCCAGGATCAAAACTCCTGGCCTTTTGGCACAGTCTTTGACCTTACTGGTGTAGAGAAAGTAAAGTAAAGTAAAGGCTAATTGCTATTTAATCTTCAGGAGACTGAAATCTACAAAACATTATATTGTTGTCATGAACTACTCATGTTCTTTTCTTAGAGAGCAGGCATTACGTGGACACAGCTCTGAGAAAAACACAAGCTTGTTTCTTCATTATAACCAGCTAGCAACGCCCCCTCACTATTACCTGGAACAGAGGTTGGCAAACTACAACCTGTGGGCCAAGTCCAGCCTGATGCCTGGTTTTGCAAATAAAGTTTTATTGGACCCCATCCTGCACTGATAGGACTGAGAGGTTGCAGCAGAGGCTGTATGCCCACAGAGCCATATGCAGAAAACGTTCGTCAATCCCTGGCCTGGAATGTTAAAAATAGTTTTGTTTTGTTTATAAACTAAAAAATAATATATGTGTAGACAGTTATTCCAGTGATTTTCTTAATACCTTGATTCCTGTTGCTAGATTTTGTATTTTCCTCAGTATTGTTTCAGAGCCCACTTTGTACCTGTGTTTAAAAAAATTTTTTTTAATAATTGATTTTAGAAAATTGTAAATTACATAAGTGACTGGCTTCCTAATCCCGTTAAGAGGCCTGCTCTGGATGTGCATGTGTCGCTGAATAGTGCCTCCATCTCTTGGTAGATAACAGAAGTGCACTCACAAGACCATGGTATGAAAAACTTAAGTAGTAAGATGTGAGGTCCATCATCTGGAATGTTATTTAAGTCATACTAATTGTATTACAGGGAAAATGTTGATAGACAGTATGATAGGAAAATCAGCCAAAGATGAAGATATCAGCCGGAGTTTTGTGTGACGTGTGGGTCAGGAGCCCTGTTGCACGAGAAGTAACAATCTGTTGGTTTACTGGGGAGCATAGATTAAGATAATTGATTCTAAGTGATCAACATGGTAGTTATCAGTCACTTTTTAAATTTAGAAAGTTCTTTTTAAGTTACGAGAAAGAAGAAAATCAATTGGAAGTGTTTGGTTTTGGATCTTTTTAAAGCAAATAGTTTAGAGCAGCTTGTCCAGCCTGAGGCCCAGGACAGCTCTGAATGCGGCCCAACACAATTCGTAAACTTTTTTAAAACATTATGGGATTTTTTTGCCACCATTTTTTTTTTCTTTTTAGCTCATTAGCTGTCATTAGTGTTAGTGTATTTTGGGTGTGGCCCAAGACAGTTCTTCTTCCAGGGTGGCCTAGGGAAGCTGAAAGGTTGGACACCCCTGGTTTAGTGTTAGCTTGTTGTGAGCAGCAGAAATCTATAGAAGTATTAAAATGATGTAGTTCATTCTGTCATTCTTTAAAATATTTACATTTGCATTTTTTTAATGCAAAGAATGCAGAAAGAATTTGTGATTTTATATTCTGAGGCCCCTAGACCACTTTGGGCATAAAGCTTAATTGTAGTTAGTTATTCTTAGACTAACTGTATGTAAGATTTTAATATGTAACATTAATGTTGTGCAAAGTCCTTACAGTTTCTTGTTTTCCATGATAATAAAATTTTTAAAAAATATTTGATGTTTAGGGCTTGATTCCATTGGAAGTGAATTTATATTTTTGTCATTGAAATGTACAGAGATCTAATTTTTCTAAATTTGTGGAAAATTGACCTAACACTATTTATTAAAAACTATATGTCTTTCCCAGCAGTTCTGGACTGCCACCCATAAACCATTTTCCTGCCATGGATGTATTTCTCCGTTCCATTGTGTTACATTGATCTGTTTCTCTGTTTCTGTGGCAGCACAGAATGCTAGTCCTAATGACCAGTTTTTATAACGATTTGGTAGCTGTTAGAGCAGGTCCCTTGTCCTTGTTTAGAGTTGTTATCTCACAGATAATTTTCACAGTCATCTCTATGTTCATCGTTTTGTATTTTATGAACGTGTAGCTTCCGGAGCAGAGAGGAAGAGAGAGTCTTGAAACCTGGGACAGTCTCCACTCCCATAAAGCATAGTGACGATCACACACCTAAGCCTGTGGAAGAAGTCACCGTGGAAAGAAGTGAGAAACAAGCACCCACGCTTCCAGGTGAGCCCCCAAATACCGTCGCTAGCAAGCAGACTGAGCCCATTGTCAGGGTTTATCGGAGACTTACAGTAGCTGTTCCTACTACACTGCACTCCCTGTGTGTTCACTTGTCTGTATCTGACTTCCAGCACTTTTTCCTTAACAGGTGGAAGGGTGGCATGGATCAGTGGGCAGTCACGGAATTTTAGAAAATTTTCTAGATGGAAATTATTCATAGCTATTCACGAGTAAAGCTCTCCAGCACTGCTCATTAAAGAGAAGCATTCAATTTGGCTTAAGAACAGATTTTTAAAGTTACTTGCTTATTGAAAGTGTTTTCATAAACACTTTATAAAGTGGACCTCATCGAGCTGGGTATAAATCAGACAGAAGCATCTGCAAGGTTTTGAGATGTGGTGGCTTTGAATGGCCTACAGCTTTGCGTTCTAATGCCTCTCAGTCCCCAGTTCTGGAATCTTCTCCCTGCTCTGCTCGTTTAGTGCTAGGAAGGTAGATATTTAAAAATAGCTGTTGCCACAGTGAAGAAAGAAGTCCGCTTGGACAGTCTTAGCAGAGAACTGTGGATTCTCTTATCCTCTTCTGTTATTCTTCCTTCAAGAACAGATTTTTCAAATCAACACAACTGGTTCTGTGGAAAGTACAGGTGATCGTGAAGCATGCTTAGTTGCTATAAAGGCATTTGAATCTTACAACAGTAAACTGTACTCTGATATATATCGATGGTTTATATGTTCCTTTGCAGGGTCTCTGAACTTACATTTTTGTTGATGAGTTTTATTTCTATTTTGCAGACATTTTATTATTTGGTGATTTCACTGGTTGCTTACATTGTCATTTCATTGTTTGAATAAGTGATTTCGACACAGTTTAAATTTCCTTGCTTTTAGAACCAAAGCCTGTGTATGCTCAGGTTGGACAGCCTGATGTGGACTTACCTGTCAGCCCATCTGATGGCGTCCTGCCCAACTCAACGCATGAGGATGGGATTCTCCGGTACGTGCTTTCAACCTGTGCATGCTTCTCTCGCCTTTGTCAGGCATTTTTCAAAGGAAGAAATCAGCTGCAAACCCTGTTGCATATACATTTTTAAACAGTGTATACCACTTAATGCTATGACTCAGGATTTTTATTATTATTTGTATGTCATAATCAGTGAGAGTTTAGAGAACAATAGGAATTTGGGGGGTGTTGACTTCTCTCTCACAGCTATCTCCTACCTAGCTTTTAGGTCATGAATTACAAAGTTAAAACATTGTTTTTTATTTAGACGTCCGATTTTTCACAAGCTTTCCTGTGCCCTAGGATTGTTCTTGGGTTTTTTCTTGTTTTTTTGTTTTGTTTTGTTTTTTTAACTCGGTGTTTCTCTCTTGCGGTACTGTTGACATTGGGCCAGATAATTGTGGCCATCGCATTGTGGCCATTTCGGTAGCATCCCTTGCCAGTAGCAAGCCCTAGTGTGACAACCAAAAGTGTTGTCAAATGTGTCCTAGGGGGAGCCACCTCTGGTTGACAACCTGTTCTAGGTTAGTTAGCCACTCTTAAGTTTTTCATCTTCCACACCTTTTATTAGTTTATTTTGTAGTTGATGGGATGGAGATGTCAAGTTTATTATCAGATTTCAAACCTCATGGTTGTTATCTGGTAACAGGAGCGTGGTGGGAGTGAAAATTACCAGATTTCGGGAGCCAAGAGTTCGGGAGCGAGACCCCTCCTCTCGTCTGTTCTCCGTGCGAGAGGGTGTTGAGTGGCTACTGCAGGGCCCCCCTAGGTAGTGAGAAGCTGTTCCTCAAAGAGATGGGCATCACACAGTATTAAAGTGGTGTGTCTGTAATATTAGGTAATGAATAAATCCAAGTTCTAAAAATTGTGAAGGAATAATCCCCTTCTTTTTCTTAAGAATTACTTGAAAGGTTTTACACCTCTGTAAGGTTTAAGAAAACGTTATGATTAGATTCCAGAGACGCCTCTCCCTGGGGAGCCCTGCAGACATGGGCCACGTTGGCATCTGGGCCAGGAAAGGTTTGCTACTCGTTCCGACGCAGTGAGTGGCCTTGAGGCTGAAGTCAGTGAGTTCACTTTGTGTTGTTGCAAGTAGTTGGTACATACCGAGAGGGCGGAGCGTGACGTGTTGGCACAGGACACAAGAGAGACGGAGCCTAAGGCTGGCCTCCAAGTGGGTTTTAAAGGCCAGATTCTACAAAAGGGTGCAGATTATAGTTAGCCTTTTTTTACTTTTGGAGGCACACTGGATTGGTCAATGTTAGAAGGGGACTTCCAGGGACCTGGCATCTTCAGGGCTTTGAGGAAATGCCTATAAGAGCTCTATGTACTGTGGATTTAAGGGAGAGGAATCTGTTATTAGCTCTTGAGTCAGCTGGAAAAGCAGGATAACATCACCACCAAGGGACTCACACCCCTTCGTGACAAAACTGTGAATAGTTTCAGGGAGGGACCAAGGATTCCCCCACCCCTGGCAGAGTGACCTCATCTGACCTACAGGCTCAGAGGTTTATGTCTAACTGATGTTAGTTCCCAATGAGGAAGCCAGATCAAGAATCCATACAGGTTCTAAAGGCCAAGATGTCTTTAGTTGGTTTAAAAGGACTAGACATCTTCTCTGTCCACAACTCATACGTCTGTTTGATTTGTAGTTATGTGTGTGATTTGTGATTAATTCCTTTGAGGGAGGTGGTGACTGTCATCTGCTCGGCCCACCATTCTGAGGCGTCTCTTCGTGCTGGTTTTAGGAGAGTCCCAGGTTCCTCCACTGCCCAGATTAGCAAGGGGAGTATGTGCATGAAGTCCTTCCCTTAGCTCTTTAGTTTGAAAGGGCCAGAGATTGAATCTGGGGCTAATACAGAAATGCTCAAGGATGGTGAGAAATTGATTTCAAGGTCCAAGTAGCTGCAGAGTAAATGATGGATGTGAACCACTAAGTGGGTCCACCATCCGTCGGGCCTCCGAGCCACTGCGCTTTGGATGTAGAGGTCACAGTGCCTGGAGCTCTGACTCCTGTGTCGGGGGAATCTGTCCGTTCACATTTTGGTTCCTGCCTTTATAGAACCGCACTTCTCAGGGACTCAGTAGAGGTGATGCGGGATGAATTGAGAGAAAAAAATGGAAGGGGTTTTTCTTAGCCATTAGGGAGTGCAGCATACAAATCCGAGACTCCCAGGAGCTGGGAAAACGTAATTTCCTAAGTCAGTATTTAGATCACTACTTGCATATTGTATTCGGATATTTTAAAACTTATTTTCTTAATCAGAAAACAACAACAACAAAATGCCATTAAACCTGATTTGAAATGCTAACACTAAACTAAGTTTTATTCAGTAAGTTAGTGGTATGGGTAAATTTCAGAGGTGATGGTCCTGTATTTCACTCTGAATGTGGTTTTCATTGTTGCAGTTTGCTATGACTTTTCAAGCCTCTCTTAAGTGTTTCAAATGAGATATTTGTTTTAACAGGCCCAGCATGAAATTGGTAAAATTCAGAAAAGGAGATAGTGTGGGTTTGCGGCTGGCTGGTGGAAATGATGTCGGAATATTTGTAGCTGGCGTTCTAGAAGATAGCCCTGCAGCCAAAGAAGGCTTAGAAGAGGGTGATCAAATTCTCAGGGTATGTCAGTATGTCACCATATGTGGTTTGAAGTACCAGGTCTCTAGAAAAAGATTCCAGACACAGCGACCCACTGCCCTAATTGGAGCGGAATCTGTCACAGTCCCTTGAACCATTGAACATTCCGATGAAGAACCCGGCAGGATCGCTGCCTCCCGTCCTGCACTGGCTCTAGTTCCCTGCTGCCGGTGTCACCACACAGTGTGACACTTTGGCTCTATTTTAATGACTGGTGTTCGCATACTATGCTGAAAAGATAAATCTTAGGTTCCTCCGATCTGCACCATCTCACCTGAAGTTCAGATGTCACGTGCTGCTTTCCTGGGCAGTGGCCTTTGCGGCAGCCCACATGGTCCTCTGGGACCATCTTGGTCCCTGGTGAGGGCTCAGGCGCATGTATGAGCCTCAGACCCCACAAGAGCCAGAGGGCCCATTAAGGTGCACCTGCCATTGAGGTCTTTTGTCATTTGTCATTTTCCTCTTTCGTTTCCATAGCAAAGTTGCCAGGAACGTACTAACATCTTTAACTATGTCTTCTCTCTTCAAAATACCCCAAACTCCTGGCTGATAAGCCACTTTAATCTGCAGATCAAATCTATCACAGGAGTTTGGCATTTGCTCTACCTCTCCAGCTCAGGTTGTCGTCATCATCTCTGTCACCTCGGGTGTCTTTCTGCATCCGGGCTCCGGCTGCTGCATAGTCACGTGGCTTTGTTTGTGCTCCTCTCATTCCCCTCCTGGCGTCTCATCTCTCCTCCGCTGTCTTACATCTCTCCTTTTGCCGTTGAACTTGGCGAAGGTATTGTTGAGTCCCTTCCTGCTGCTTTTCAGTCTCTACTGCCCTTAAAGTGTTATAATCCGGCTTCTACCATAATCATAACTGAATCTGCACTGTCAAAGCCATCGTGGACCTGGTGTCACCTGCAGCCTCCTTTTCCTGGATCCCTTAGCACTGTCTGGAAGGTTGTGAGCTCTCCTTCCAGAAGAGCTTCCTCTCTTAGGCTCCACAGCACTGCTTGCCACCTGTCCCCTGTGACCTCTCAGCTCTGCTCCTGATTTCCTCGATGATTCTTCTAGAACTTGGGGATGTCAGCAGCCCCCTGCTTCTCTCGTGCTGCCCAGTCTGGGGTCCCTCCTGATGAAATTTACATGTTCTGAAACACAGCGGGTAGAATGACATCACTATGTAAAGATGTTACACAGACTCATCCCCTTCCCAGCCCTTGTCCTGTTGAAAATAATCAGTATGTGCATCATTTAAAAATACTTCGTAACAGTTGCTGTTGGTTTTGGATTTGTGTCATAAAAGTAACGCATTCTGACTCTTTTTTATATGCATGTAATATGGGACATTTCTAAAAGATGAAAAGGAAGTCTGCCTGTAATCCTACACAATCACTGGTGACATTTTGATGAGTGCCATTTGGGTCCTTAGGAGCTTCTAGTCTGAGGAACATTGACGTGACCTCCACAAGCCCGCGGCACAGTGCCCACACTCCTTTTTCCCTCCATTCCTTTGGGTCTCCTGCAGGGACCAGTGGGGAGGCAGGCCCTGCTGCACATTCACAGAACTTTTTCGTGTTTTAGAGCCAGACCTTTACAATAACAATGAACGCTTGGAATTAGAAGTTGCCCTCATTGGTCTCAATTGCTTACCTATTGCAATTGACGATCGTTAATGTCAGCTACAGGTGACTACTCTTTAAGTGTAGTCTTCTCTCCAAAGTAAGACAGAGTTTTTCCCTCATCAATGTGATGTTCTTAAATTAGGTCAACTCTGAGAGTATTTGTTTCCTCTGTAGGTAAGTATTTTTATAATCTGAAAACACCGCCCAGAGTAACTTGTGAAATGTGTGTTAACAGGTAAACAATGTAGACTTCACGAATATCATAAGGGAAGAAGCTGTCCTTTTCCTGCTCGACCTCCCTAAAGGAGAAGAGGTGACCATACTGGCTCAGAAGAAGAAGGATGGTGAGATGCCTTCAGGAAATGGAGCTAACAAACCTTTAGAAGGCTGAGGATTTAAATTGGATTTTAATTTCAGTTTTTTAAATAAGTCACTCAGAGTTGAGTGATAAATGAATTTGCTAATCTTAGAGGTAGTTTAAGTCATGTAGGGGCTCATTAGTTCAGCACAGTAGTTGGACCACCAGACTTTATGGCATAGAAAAATCCTGTTTGTTTATTAGCCATCAGAACGACACAGAATATATGGGCAGCTTCCAGTTTGTAGTGATGTTTTCCAGGCAGTGCACTCTACTTCTGTTAGCATTAAGTCAGGAGACTGCCTCATTTTCTCGGGGGTTGAAACCAGGTACACTTTTCATTTGGAACCTTGGCACTGGGACATTTTGGGTTAAGTAATTCTTTATTGTAAGGGCTGTCCTGTGCGTTACAGGTTGATGTGATCCTGTCTGAGTTTCCTCATCTGCAAAATGGAGGTGCTAAGAGTTCCCATTTCATGACATAATGGTGACATACGTGAGACAGAATACTTAATTCAGAATCCGACATACAATAAGGAGACTGTTGTCGTTGTTACTGTTAATATTATCAACAGCATCTTCACATAATGAGTGCTCTTCAGGTTAATTGCTTCCCCCGCTAGCAACTGACAGTGTTTCTGTCTTGATGCTTTGTAGTGTATCGTCGCATCGTAGAATCGGATGTGGGAGATTCCTTCTACATTAGAACCCATTTTGAGTATGAAAAAGAATCTCCCTACGGACTTAGTTTTAACAAAGGAGAGGTGTTCCGTGTCGTGGATACCTTGTACAATGGTAAACTGGGCTCCTGGCTTGCGATTCGGATTGGCAAAAACCATAAGGAGGTCGAACGAGGCATCATCCCAAATAAGAACAGGTGAGCACACTTGGCTGCTGCTCGTGGAGCAGGTGCCGAGAGTGGAGAATGGGTTTCCAGTGTAGTCTGCAGTGAAGTTAGTTGTGTAAACGCCTTTATTTTACTTTAACCGTTAAGGTTTAAACTGCATGTGAGATTTGGCCCAGAATTTTGACATTTGTTTGATTGTGGGTCTGTTTCTAGTGAGTTTTCAAAGTCCCCTTATTTTATTTGCGTCTCCTATCATCCAGAGCTGAGCAGTTAGCCAGTGTCCAGTACACACTCCCGAAAACAGCAGGCGGAGACCGCGCTGACTTCTGGAGGTTCCGGGGTCTCCGCAGCTCCAAGAGGAACCTTCGGAAAAGCAGGGAGGATCTGTCAGCCCAGCCTGTTCAAACCAAATTCCCAGCGTATGAAAGAGTCGTCCTTCGAGAAGGTAGTGTGTTTCCACAGACTGACCTAATACCTTTAATGTTAATATGCTTGACACAGAAAACGTGTAAACTGTATACGTCTCCTTTGAATGCGTCCGCAGCTGGATTTCTGAGGCCTGTCACTATCTTCGGACCAATAGCTGATGTCGCCAGAGAAAAGCTGGCCCGAGAGGAACCAGAGATTTATCAGATTGCAAGTAAGTAGCCTCAGTGCTGACTGAAGACGAGGTTCAGTGTTTCTTTATTAGTTACCCTCTGAAGGATGGGTCTGATCCATTCACTTAACAGAAGTAAAATTTCTGTAAGTGAAAATTTGTACTTGACCCATTTCTTTAATTTGGAGGGAAACCTGAGTGATGGTGTCCTTGCTCTACCAGTTGCCTGTGACAGTAAAAGTGACTGGTTATGCAGCTCTGAGCTTTATCAGAAAACTGCTTCACAGACTTTCTGGTTTAATCCTGACAAGATCACCACAGGGTTCGGACCTGTGCTGAAGTTGGGCCGCGTGAGCCTGAGAAGGTGGTGGTGGGACCACCACCAGCCTCTTCGGTCTGAACTTCCTGGTGACAGACACACAGCCAGTGAGTCACAGGATGGGGCTTTGACCAACCCTTCATGGCTCCAGCCCAGGGCTTTCAGTCATCACACTGACAGATACACTCACGTATACAACAGGCAGTAAAGGCATGATTTGTGCTTCTAGTTACCATTGCAGACATTTACAGGAAGTTAGCATTAAGTGTTAGTATTAGTTGGGGGTCTAGTGCTTTTAAGTGCTTACTAGATTTTGCTTGGCAGTTTCTGTCCTTGTTTTGTTTAGTTTGGCTATTATGGTAGTTTAAATATACAGACTTAGTTATGAGCACTTTGGCTTGCATAGATTATATGTAAAACTTAATGTGTAACTTGTAGTACATATATTATATATAAAAACCTAAACTTCTTTGCCGGTTACAAGAATATCATTCTCTATTTGGAAAAGTTTAAAAATTAAGTTTGACATACATCATTATCACCCTGAATTTTACCCTATTGTGTTTTCTTCCAACCTTCCCACCCTTCATAGACATACTTTTGCAAAATTTTAGTTATACTGTTTAGACAAGTTTATGCCTCATTTTCTTTCTTAATAGATAATAACGTATTTTTTTTTATTACCTATTCTGCAATTAGATTGTGGTTTGATTAGCCTTCTGAGCTAACCATATACCAATCTGGGCATTGTTTGGAAGCAGTGATCTAACCCAGTGATTCTCAGCCGGGGCAATTCTGCTCCTTATTAGGGGATAATTGGCTGTGTCTGGTTTTGTCATAATGAGGGGCAAGAGGGAGCGGGGTAGGGAACTGCTGCTGGCATCCAGTAGGTGGAGGCCAGAAGTGCACAGGGCGGCCCCTGCACTCATGCGCAGAACCCCCAGATCAGCCAATGAGAAACTGACCTAACCAGTGCAAACCACGTTTTCTTTCTCTTGCGACCTCCTGAGTAGAGAGTGAACCCCGAGATGCGGGAACTGACCAGCGCAGCTCTGGCATTATTCGCCTTCATACGATTAAGCAAATAATAGATCAGGTAAGGTGTTAAAAGTGTAAGCTCTGAAGGGGGTGTTTTGGAGTGGGATGGAGTTTGGTTAATTTGAAAGTAGAAAGTAATTTTTCTGAAGTAATTACTGGTATACTGTTAAGAAAATTCAGCCCTTATGAAAGGCATTACAATAATCACTTTCAAGGGAATAGTATTACCTGCATGAAAAGGTGATCTTTGATTACCCCAGAAAAGTACACAGTATTCACATTTGTTATAGACTATTTACATTGCATCAGTACAACTCAAGTCGCACTTGGATATTTGTGTGACAAGGAGTATGTTGTTTCATGACGTGTCAGGAATGTTCCGTTACCATGCTCATTATCAGTCTCGCTGAACACAGACAGTACTGTCAGCACGCAGTTGTTGGGGCTGTCTTAAAGGTAGGCTGGTTTAAAAGGTTTTGTTTTGTTTTTTTTAAGTTGGCATAGAAATTGCATTGCGTTCACTTTTGGTTACAGATTTTCTGACATGTGCTCCTGGAACATTTTGGAGCAAATTAAAGGTCTGTTACCATTGGGATGTAGGGTGTGACTTTTTCTGAAAGTGATGATTCTTAATTAACTGCATCCCGCGTCCTTGTGTATTTTTTTCCATTGCATCTCCAGGACAAACATGCTTTATTGGACGTAACACCAAATGCAGTTGACCGCCTGAACTACGCCCAGTGGTACCCCATTGTAGTATTCCTTAACCCGGATTCTAAGCAAGGTGTGAAAACCATGAGAATGAGACTCTGTCCTGAATCTCGGAAGAGTGCCAGGAAATTATATGAGCGGTCTCACAAGCTCCGGAAAAACAACCACCATCTTTTTACAAGTGAGTATTCAGAAGCCGCCTTTCAGCTCAAAGTGTCCGGTAGCAATACGTGAGGGGAACACGTCGTGTCGTTCCCATACTAAAACTTAGGTGACCTTGGCCTGGAAAACTTCCTGTTGTATTAACAGGTGACATATGACAGAAAGAAAACATACAGGCCCAAGTAGAAATTTCAAAGGTTTGTGTCCTCAGCACCATCTGTCGGATAACTTGGTAATGATGACTGAGCCCTTCGCAGGCTTGAATGAGTCTGGCCTTTGCAGAGCTCATAAAACAATTCTGTTCATTTCCTTTCAGCTACAATTAACTTAAATTCCATGAATGATGGTTGGTATGGTGCATTGAAAGAAGCAATTCAGCAGCAACAGAACCAGCTGGTATGGGTTTCTGAGGGAAAGGTAAGACATTCCCCGTTATTTTTTAACCTGTTTACTAAATTACATAACTTATCAGCGATGCCTTTGCGTTGCTTTGTTTTCTCATTGGAGCAACTACATCAGAGTAATTGGGGAAGAGTTTACTTAGGGATATTAGAATTGTACATGGGGCTAAGAAGGGTTTTTTTGATAGCAAGTGATTCAGAAGTTCTCCCAACTGTTGAATCACCACTCCAGTGCTATTCTCTTGAGAATTTGCGAGTTGTAACTTAAGAAAGCAGGGTTGAGTTCTGCCTCTGTCTGACTTTGACCCTGGCTTTGGTTTCCTCTTCGGAAAATAAGAGAATTGGGTGAGTGAGATGATTGTTCCCCAAAATGCTGCGTATGTTCAGCACCTGAGATTCTGGATTTGCTGTGAGAAAAAAAGGCACTCCGAAGGCAAGTCCCGGGTGGAGAACCCTGCAGACAGTAGCCCCCTAAAGGAGAGCAGCATCCCCCAGCGTATGAAAGGCTCTGAAGGAAAAACTGTCAGCATGCCACTGTGTTCAGTCACCTCCCAAAATCTTACCGAGGGTGTTCTTTTTTCACTCAGCACCTGTCAGTATCTTAACAACACACCAGGAAATGCTGGACAAAGCAATATGTCCATTTGGTTTTGAACTTTTATTTTCTCTGCAGCCAAATGGCCAGCTTTGAAATCCCCAGTTTCAGCTGTTAGTCCCTCTGGTTTTCGAGCAATCTGGCAGGGGAAAAGTCTGTTTATTTTTGTTGGGATAGGTGTAGTTTTCTCCAAGTACACAGCCGAAAGGACCTTTTGTTTTTAACGCCTTTTACCTTCAGATCAGTACAGTATTAACATGTTTGGGCTGCCAGGAAAGATTGAGGCGATCTCTGTCTTTATTTTGCTCTTTGTGTTTCCTTGCTGGCTTGGTTTTTGTTGTGTTTTGCCCCTGCATGGCCCTGCTTTGCTCTCCCTCACACACGCTCAGGCAGTGCATGCTGCATGCCTAGGACCACCACCCTCTGGCCCTGAAAACAAGCAGCCCTGCACAGAGGGGTGTTAAAGCGCTTCCATCTGGAAGCCAGCTGCTGGCCCCACAGTCACGCATCTGAACCATGGCTTTCTCATCAGCACCACCGCAGGGGATGGCTGTGCATCTGAGCGCATCAGACCACTGAGTAACTGGCAGTACAGCTGGGGCACCTGAAAGGGAAGCGGGGGTGGACAAAGCCACCACACTACCTGACAGCAACATGCTCTTACTATTACTAATTTTCACCCCCGTGGCCTTTGATAGAAGGATCGCAGCCCTCACCCAACTAACCTGTGACTACCTCTTCTAGCACCCTTTGTCAGGTAGACTGCTTCTTGCTTGTGCTGGTCATTCTTAAAATGAAATGAGACAGAGTATAGTGTCTGCCAATCTGAGAGGCATTCTTAATCCATAAATCTTAATTTTCTATAATTTCTTTTTCTGATATTACTGGATTTAAAAGGTCTAACTTCCCTAGCTTTTTATGTGAGAAAGGTAGGTCATTAATTGTTAGGATAGCTTGATGCATTTTGTAAATCAGAAAAAATTGTCATAGTTTAAATCAAGCTTGATTTATCCTATGCCCTTTCATTCCATATATTACCTGAATAGATGGATTCTTAAAGTAAAATCATTTGGTTTCACATTGACTTTCCTTTGCTGACTACTTCCATCTAATTGCTATGAAGAGTTCTGTTTTGCAAGATCTGATCAGTCTTGTATGTTCCCTCTGAACCCAAGAAAAGTCTTCCTGAGGCTTTGTTAACATGTAGGCATCAGTCATTTTCTGGTTCGGAGCAACCCATGGTTCTTGCTTACGGGTGCATCTCCCACCATGACACAGGAGAGGTGAGTGAGAGGGTGAGTTCCAAGGCCTTGGACATTTCCCAGGCCGGCTGCTTGGCTGCACTCTTCCAGCACCCCGGCCAGGTAAAGATCAGAGTAGATGGCAAGAAGACTTCTTGTCCTCACCAGCCTTTATGGAGTTTAGGAGCCATTGAGACTTCGATGGGAGACTCTGCTGTGACCTGGATCAGAGCCCTTCGGTTCTCTTTCCCAAAGCCGCAGGTGCTCTGTTGAAGACCAGAACCCCAGCCTAGCCATTCGGACCAGGAGGGCCGTGCTTAGGGTCAGGCTTGTACAGAGCCGGGCAGGGACTGCTTGGAAAGCTCCACCCAGCAGCTGGAGCCTGTGTTTGTGCTTCAGTCCATGCTGGCGTAGAAGACGGGCTTGTCACGTGCACTCTGGGCCCGGTGTCCAGGCTCTGTCTGCAGGCACTGTCTTTCAGATCAGCGGCTGGTGTCAGCCTGAGGGTGCTGCTCTGTAGTCCCCTCTCCTCAGGTACTTCTCGCTCTTTCTAGTCCCCTCAGAAGATGGCGCAGACGATTAAACACTGACTCAGCTGTCCTTACTCCATCGCCATCCACTGAATACTGAGCCTGTGGGAGACAACAGAGAAAACAGTTCTTCATTTAATCAGGCAACCAGCACTTAGGCAGAGCTTTTCCATTGTGTCTTATAAAAGCTTTAGGGCCAGATACCAACTTTTTAAAAAAGTGGTTTTCTTTATACATATACACACATAAGCTATTACGCAGTTTGCATTGTGGCATCTATTTTCATAGTTATTCCCCGTGCTTTGTTCTGTCAGCGTGTCCTTGTTTCTGTGTGCGTCCTGTGGTAGATTCTCCCTCTTCACCTTGCTCTGGGCTGACAGTTCAGTGGCTGACAGGTTTCCAAACCCGAACCGTGTCAGGCTTCCTTTATTGTCTTCTGGGGCTGGGGCCCCGTATCCAGCTCTGTCCTGACTGGCCAGCCAACATGTTACTCATCCAGCCCTCCCGATCCAAAGGATGCTGCGTGTGTGTGTGCATGCGTGCTTATGCAAGCTTCTTGACCTTTCCTCATCAGAAGTTTCATGAAGTAGATGGGATTTCTTCAGAAAACAATAGCCTTTTCTATCTCTTTTACAATAAAGGCCATCGCTTAAAGAACTACTGAATAAATTTTTCCATTTACTTTTATTTGACCCAGGCGGACGGTGCCACAAGTGATGACCTTGACTTGCATGATGATCGCCTGTCCTACCTGTCAGCCCCAGGTAGCGAGTACTCAATGTATAGCACGGACAGTAGACACACTTCTGACTATGAAGACACAGACACAGAAGGCGGGGCCTACACTGATCAAGAACTAGATGAAACCCTTAATGACGAGGTGGGGACTCCCCCGGAGTCTGCCATTACCCGGTCCTCAGAGCCCGTCCGAGAGGACTCCTCGGGGATGCATCATGAAAGCCAGGCATACCCTCCCTACTCAGCACAAGCGCAGCCTCAGCCAGCCCATAGACTAGACTCCCCCGGATTTAAGTCCGCCTCTCAACAGGTAAGCAGCGAGCGCTCAGCGTTCTGTAGTCAGGTGCGTTCTGAAATTTTACCGCATGCGGACTGAGTTAAAGAATGTATCTGTCCTTTCTGCTGATTAAGAAGTAATTTTTAATTTCGAGTTGAGACCACCAAGGACTTCATTCTGAATTTTGTGTGTTCCTCTTCCACAGCAGTACACTGAATTATTTTTTGTTAATGTAGGACCTGAAGTTATAGTGTGTTACTCGGCATACTTAGAACGTATGTGCTGACTGCAATAAACAGGCGGGAAGTTAGCAGAAACACTCCAATTAAAATCTTTTACACACTTCACAGAAAGCAGAAGCATCCTCTCCAGCCCCTTACCTTTCACCTGAACCACCCCCGGCACCATCAGCCTCTGCCGTGCCTCCTAACGTAGCGCTAAATCGCACCGGCCTGGAGGGGCCCGCCCCTGCCTCTCGTCCCCCACCAGCGGGTTCTTTACGCACATCGAGCACCGAGGCTGCACATACAGTGCTCAGAGACCGAGACGCTCCCCTGTCGCTGCATGCAGACCCGCCACAGGTACCGGTGCTGTAGTGTCACGCTCATCTGCCGCTCCCCATCAGCCTGGCACACCATCATTTCTGCTTTCCCCCCGATGTCCCTGTGCTTGTTACTGTGGGCTACGCACCGTGGTGCTTCCCAGTCAGGACAGACCGTCCCCGTGCTGTGGTTTGCATGACTGTCCAACTACTTGAAAGAGGCCTTGGACATGGGATTTGTGCTTAACATTAATTCTTTTCTATTTTGGTTTGCAGTACCTTCCAGAATTTCTTACTATGTAGTTGAGACGTCTCATAGACGTTTTTATATTTTATAAATTATGGTATCCGTAAATTTTCTTGATGATTTTATTTTTCAGTGTTTAAATCAAGTGGAATCAGTAGTTCAGTGCATTGATTTTTCTATTAAATTTTAATAATTATCTTTCACTTTTCATTTAGTACATGCTAAAACATAAGAATCTCTATCTACTGCAGTATAAATTTTGAGCTTTCACTAAAACTGGCTTTCTCCACTAATCACTTTCTGTCCTGGTAATAAATAGTAAAACGAACCATTTTTACATACGAAATCCATTTTGTCTGGAATTAGAACAAGCCGCTGTCTTACCCGTGAGTTTTTATACAGGTCTATAGGAAGGATCCCTACTCGGAGGAGGTGATGAGGCAGAACCCAGTGCTGAAGCAGCCACCCATTGGGCACCCGGGGCCCAGGGCAGACAAGGAGCCTGGCCTGGCCTATGAGCCACACGCCCCGTATGTGGAGAAACAAGCCAGCAGAGACCTCGAGCAGCCCGCGTACAGATACGACTCCACGGGCTACGCGGACGCTCTTCCTCGAAACTTGGACCACCGTCTGCGCTATGAGGAGCCCTGGGCCTACGGTGATGACAAGCAGCCCTACCAGGTCCGGGCCACCTTTGACAGCCAGCATCCTCGCGACCTTGACCCCAGACAGCATGCAGAAGAGCCCTCAGAGCGAGCCTATTTCCCACGGTTTGAAGAGCCGGCCCCTCTGTCCTACGACAGCAGACCACGCTATGAGCAGCCACTGAGGACGTCCACCCTGCGACACGAAGAGCCTGTGGCTCCTGGGTACGACGTGCACACCAGATACCGACCCGAGATGCAGCCCTACACATCAGCTGGCCCCAAGGCAGCAGAACCCCGGCAGTATTACGAGCAGTACCCACGTGGTTACGAGCAAGGCTTCCCCCCCAAAGCAGGCCACTACGAGCCCCTTCCCGGTACCATCCCTCCCCTCACCCCTGCGGCTCAGCAAAAGCCGGAAGTTCTGCCCCCAACTAACAAACCCCTGCCCCCACCCCCGACTCTGACCGAGGAGGAGGAAGAAGACCCGGCGATGAAACCCCAGTCTGTGCTCACTCGGGTAAAGATGTTTGAGAACAAAAGGTCTGCATCCCTGGAGAACAGGAAGGACGAAAACCACACGGCTGCCTTTAAGGTAAGTGTGTCATTTGAATGCACAGGCACACTCAGCGAGGAGCAGTTCACACACTCCTTAGCCCTCCCTTACCCCCAGCCCCATGCAGCCTGCTTTGTAATTGTCTGCTCCTGGGGCATGTGTGTCTTCTCTTTACAGCCTCCAGAGGTGGCATCGAAACCTCCAGGGGCTCCCATTACGGGTCCAAAAGCCACCCCACAGAGTCAGTTCAGTGACCATGACAAAACACTGTACAGGTGGGTACCGTTGTGGCCTTTGTGGCAGGGAACTGACTAGGACTGTCACTCAGTGAGCAAGCCTCTCACTGTGTCAGCAGAGGAGAGAGAGACGAGGGGAGGTTTTGTTTGCCTGCGAACGGAGCCACCAGGCTCGCTAACAAAAGCAGGTGGTCCCGGGAAGAAACATCCAGGTCTTCTCCACACGTCTGTGACAGAGCTGTTACCGCTCCACGGGACAGGTGTTTGGAGAAGAGATTTTTCTAGCAGATGACTAAAGTAAAAATTTTAAAGCTCTAACAGTTGTACCTTTTTAAGTTTTAAAAGTGCTTCCAGATACGTAAACTCTTCATTTTTAGAGATAAGGAAACACGCTCAGCTTACGTGAGTCATTTAACAAGCTCACCCTGCATGCTCACCCTGTGCAAAGCACCTCAGTGCAGCGAATGAGACAGTTGTTTCCCCACATTCAGGAGGCTCTGAGGCTGGCCGGTGTCGAGGTCACAGGATTTAGAGCGCCAGCTGTGCCTTTGACCCTGGCTGCCTCATACTGCTCCCACCTGGTTGGTTCCTCAGCCCCCAAATCTTTGGCCTGCATAGAGCCATGTCCTTATGTGAGGATCGTGTATTGATCTTGGAGTCAAGTGCTTAAAAACCCTTTTTAAAGTTGTTACATTTTGTCCATCACCACTTGTTGCTCACATTGCTGTACCTGTGTATTTGGAGAAGGCCTCTACTGTCTGGATTACACTTCCTTTTCTCATTCTAATGAACTGCTTCTAACCTGCTTTGAGGCCTATAAGCAGATACCAATCAGGCGTGTTAGAGTGTGTGCAGTGACTCATGGGCCTTCTGAGTTCAGGATATGAAGACACGGGGTCTAGAGTGTCCGTCTGACCATTGCACTGCTCAGCTAGCCCCCGGAATAGTCCCGGCAGTCAGCGTGAGGGCAAAGTAAATGATTTCTGGATTCCACTGTCTTTGTCAAGTGAACATTAAAACGTTGTTCCGTTGGGCATTCGTTGTCAGGATCCCAGAACCTCAGAAACCTCAGGCGAAGCCCCCAGAAGATATTGTTCGCGCAAATCATTATGACCCTGAGGAAGATGAAGAGTATTACCGAAAACAGCTCTCGTACTTTGACCGAAGGAGTTTTGAGAGCAAGCCTGCTGCACACGTTCCTGCCAGCCACCTCGCAGAGCCTGCCAAGCCAGTTCACTCTCAGAACCCACCCCATTTCCCCAGTTACTCTGCGAAGTAAGTTATTTCACCTGGGTCTGACCTCTGGAACGTACGATGACACAAAGGTTCGACTGCATACGGTGGAGTCAGTCACATGCAGTTCGGTGTATTTGTGGGGTCTAGTGGCTCAGCACCATTTGCACTTTTTAGCTCTGGGATGTGTTGTTTTTGTTCTTCAACTCTGATGTCAGATCTGTAAAATTTTGCAGGAGGACAGTTGTTAGAATCAAAGATAAGACAGAGTGGATTCTGCAGACCCTGGTATCTCCCTTCTGGGCAGCGCAGTTCACGCTGGTTCCTTCTTTTCTGCTTTGGGTCTTAGATATAAAAACAGGGATGTGGTGGGGCTGGCACTGTCTGAGGGAAGATAATAGCTGGTTTTATTCAAGGTGAGAAAAAGTTGGTCTTTATTATTGAAGCTTGGGGTGACTTTAGAGATTTCCGGTCTAATTTCATTATCTGAAAAAAAGTGGGATCATGGGGTTCAGTGAGGTGATGTGGCGGGGGTCAGGGGCACAGCTGGGACCGAGCCCCAGGCCCTTGGCTCCTGTCATCTTTTTCCTGCTCTGTGTTGCTCCCTTCTCTTGTCTCTTCTGGTTTTTTGTTGGTTTATTTTCTTGTGAGTTTTTTTGGGGGTGTGAACCCACATGTGCCTGTGTGGGTTCCTATCTCCTGCTGGTTTCTAACGCTTCTGTGATTGAACCCCAAGTAGTAGACAATTTGGTACTGGGTGGGGTATGAACCCACACAGACCCAGGTGGGTTCAGACTCCCAACGAAACAAGTCCCCAAGAACGAAAACCAGGTACTTACTGAGACAGTCGTGAGACCTAGCTAAGCACGTCCTAAATCCTTGGGGTAGGAAGAGATGATCAGGGCTGTTTGGAAGTCTGAGCTCAGGGAAGGCCCAGGTCTCTTTAAAAGGTCCCATCCAGATAATCTGCCTTTTGATTAACTTACAGCTCAATCGAGTGTCTCACACACAGCGTTGAGAATGTCCCTTAATGCGACACTGGAGGGGCACCCAGTGCATCTAGAGAGTCCAGACTAAGGCAGGCGTGGTGCTGAGGAGATCACATAGAAGGGTGCACCTTTCGTAGCCATTTTTACTTGTCATTAAACACTTTCGTTCCTGTCACAGGAGGATCCAGGGAGTGTAGGTGAAGGAGAGAGATTTTATTTATCCTTATTTGATAGCTATCATGCAGCCTTAAAAGACTACATTTAAGTCTAAAAAAATAAAAAGTTTTGCCAGGGGTCAGATAGCAAGACATTTTTGGTTGCATGTTCATTTGGTTTGCCAAAAAGACGACGTAGCATGTTTGTGACGTATAACTTTCAGACACGGCCCACGCTTGTGGAACACTGCCTTAGCTTTAGTGCCCCATGGGTCAGGTCGTGTCAGGAAGAAACAAACATGCATCGGAGCAGCCTTTCCCCGAGATGCGTGTTTCCACATGCAGAATCATCCTGGCCCCCTTCTTCCTGTGCTCGCTCTCACTGCTGATCTCTTTGGCCTGGCTCTTTCCTCTTAGTGGAGCATTTCATTCTCACTGCCTCAGGACCTGCTGGCCACCCTTTCGCACTGCTGCTTTCCTTCCTTCGTGTCTTTGCCCCCCACTGGCACCCGCTGCAGAGGTGGGCAGAGGAGTGAAGCTCTCGCCCCTCGCTGCCCACTGCCAACACCAGCTACTGTGTGTGGGGTGGGCGGGACAAACCCAGCCACTGTGCTTTTGGTTCACTGCTCATCTCCCAAGCTGAGTGAGACTCGGTAATATTTTCTTTATAGGTCAAATAATTTTGAAATAGTGGATGCATATTTTTGGGTTGATATTTAAAAATGACATTTGAGTTCTCTATGCTGCAAATTTCCTAGTTAGAGTGACCGTTTCCTTTCGTTTTTCTATTGCGCTTGCTTTGCCATCGCCTAGATTTCTTGGCTCTTACACTAGCTATGACTACTTGAAAAGGACCGTCAAGTGGTAAGCCTGGCATCGCTGTGAGGCTGTTACATACAGTGTCCCTCACTGTGTCCCTGGTATTATGTGCACTTGCAGACTGGAACACCATCTTCCAATGCTGAGTCGAAATGCTGGAAAGACATTAACAGCCTCATTTTAAGGCTAATGATAAAACTAGACTTCTTCACCACAAGCCTATGCTAGTACACCCCCGGGTCTGGGTTACTGTTCGTGCACATAAGCTGGGCTGATTTGGCTCTCTGCACAGGTGTGGACGGCAGTGCTGCAATTATGGGTCGGTTCACAGGGTTCTTTCACGTCAAATTCAGTGTTATGTATTAAAAATTGGCAATCTAAAATAATAAGCATATATGGCACAATTTTGGTTAAATGAGCCTTGTAAAATGAAGCTAAATCTACAACTCTAGCAATTGTTAAACAAAAAATGGATCTTGTAAATCAGGGGCAGATTTTCAAGTAAAAGATGTCAGTTTTCTGTCACCAGCACACAGCCACATTCGTTCATTTCCATATTGTCTGTGGCTGCTTTGGTCCAAAGAGCCCAGAACCTGTACTGTCTGGCCCTTTCCTGAAACAATGTGCTGACCCTGTCTGTGCCATCATTCTTCTGTGGTGCTCTGAGATCCAAAATCAGATGTGAATGGAAGATTTGAACCAATAAATATTTTTCAAAACATTTGCAAAACGTTCTTAAATCGTAACCACAAGTATACCCAAAATTTCATCTGCCTTGTGGGTGCCATCTTCTGGGTGTTGTACTGATCTTTGCATCTGCGCTGTCTCCGTTCCTTGTGCTGATGAATGGCTGTGTTGGTTTGTATATTTCTCTTGCCTTCTGGTTGTCTTCTTCTGGGTGTTCTGATACTCTTTGTAGAGTAGCCACCCATACTCATAAGAATAAATTGTGAAATGTCTAGACTTAAAAAAAGAACGTTAGGGATGCTGAGAGGAATGAGAAGTTGTGTAAATGTGAGTCCATTTGCAGGCGTTGACGTGTTGTTCCTATTTTCACAGGGGAAAGTCTACTGAAGCTGATCCTATGGATAGATCTTTCGGGGACAAACGCTATGAGCCAGTCCAGGCCACGCCCCCGCCGCCCCCGCTGCCCTCGCAGTACAGCCAGCCTGCGCAGCCGGGCTCCGGCCCGGCCCTTGCCCTCCACACGCACACTAAGGGAGCGCACTGCGAAGGTAGGCCGCGCGGAGGACGGCGTCACCGCTGTGCGGGTGTAACACGTATCACGTTCGGTTCTTGGCGTTTCCACGCAAAGTGGTGTTTCCCGTGAGAGATACATACTTGATACCTTCAGGCTGGAGAAAGTGAGAACTGAGGCTTTTTGTTAAAAGTACATCCCGTTTTGATGACTGCGACCATTATGTTGCACAAACCTTTTAGCTAAATAGATTTTAACGTTTCATTAACAACATAGCTCAGTTTCTGGAAGTGGCATTTGTTTGCCAGTTCATCTGAATCCGTGATACGTATTTGAATGGTGGTTTGTGAAAATGATTGTTCTGGAGCGTCACACGTAGACATAGGAGAGCTGTGAAGGTGCACATGACACGTGTCCCTGAGTACCTTGCCTCTTCATCCGTGTTCTGGCAGAGCCTCCGCACAGTGGGTACGCGGGGCTCCAGTATATTCATTTTCATCGCGGTATCTCCCTGCATTATCGCCTGTGTTCTCTCCTTCAATAACTGGTTTCCCAGCCATGCTGACCCTCTTCCTAGGCCGTCGGCCCAGCTCCTCTTTCTTCTCTTTCTGTTGTCGTCGTCTTAGTCCCTGCCTTGTTCCCTCCCTCCCTGAGGACTCCAGCCTTCTGCCTCATGGGTCAGCTGTTCTGTCAACAGAAGCACGGTCCTTCGAACTCCCTGGGCGGGGGACTCTGCCTCCACCTCCCAGCACCCCGTTTCTTATTTGCCCTTTCAAAAAAGTATAGTAATAAGCTGTGTATTTCCCCTAAAAAATAGACAGTTTCTCCTTCTCGGTTGACTTTGGCCGCTCCAAGTAGCACTTCGCTGTTCTTCATGGAGGAGCCCAGTTCAGGCTAAGTCTCAGCCAAACACGTTGTACCTGTAGCTGCTGAGGCTCCACGTTAGGACTTCCTTAACGCTGTCGTGTCTGCAGATGAAAAGATTTTTAATTCTTCCTTTCCAGTCCGGAGGCCTTTTATTTCTCTTGCCTTCCAGCCCTGGCTGGGGCCTCCTGTAAAATGCTGAGTGAGGAAAGCGGACATCTGCTGCTCCCCATCGCAGGGAGAAAGGATTGACTGTTTCGCCCTAGGGTGTTAGCTGTACGTTTTTTGTGGGTTTTCGTAGCTGACTTTTACTATGTTCAGGACATTCTTTTCCTGATTTGCTGAAATAATTTTGTCATACACTTTTTCTGCACGTACTAAGATGCTTGGAAAATTTTTCTTCTTAGTTACTGTAGTGAATTATATTACTGTTACAATGATCTTTTCTTGGAATGTCTGGTATCACTCGAGGTTGTGCTAGTTTCACAAGAGAGAACTAGGACGTGCTCCCCCTTTCTTCAGAAGGAGTTTGTCTAGCATCCTTAGCACTTTTTCCTTCATTAATTCCTGGAATCCCATTGGGACTGTTGGATGCTGACACTAGCTGTATGTGCAAATTCCTGGGTCACATCTGTGTCGGCACTTGGCTTTGTCAGACTTAAGTTGTGCTCATCTGACGAGTGTGAAGTGGCATTGGTATCTCAATGTACAGTGGGGTCGGGTATCGCACTGTGTGGCTGCGGGGCGTCTGGCTTTCACTTTCCTCTCTGCCTGTGAAATCTCCGCGTGTCTTCCCAGAAGGTTGTCTCTCTTACGAGTGGATGTGTAGGTGTCCTTCTTAGGTTTGGAATCCCAGTTCTTTATCACTTAATTCATGATGTTTATAGCTTCTCCCAGGCTGTGGCTTCTCTTTTGTCTTTAATTATGGTGAGTTTGTAGTACCGATTTTTTTTTTTTTTTATTGTAAACACAGCCGTATTTGTCATTCTAAGTTGCTACGGACATTTCCGAAGGGTTCCTCTTGACACCAGACTCTGGAGGCTAGGGCCTTCAGCAGCTTGAGCCTGCTTCCCAGTGCCACCTCCTGGCCCCTCAGTGCCATGCACAGCCACCAGAGTCCCAAGAGCCGCCCTCTCTGTGGCGACCCCAAACTAGGCCTTGCCTTTGGCACTGGGACAAGTTACGAGGGGAGGGACATCAGAGGGACCGTGAAAACTACTCTCAGGCAAGGTTTAAAATGCTTGTGTTTGCTCATTTTTCAGGTAATTCAGTGGCACTGGACTTTCAGAATTCTTTAGTGTCCAAGCCAGACCCCCCTCCATCTCAGAACAAGCCCACCGCGTTCAGGCCGCCACCCCGAGAAGACCCCACCCCGCCCACGTTCTACCCCCAGAAGAGTTTCCCAGACAAAGTGCCGGTGAACGGGACCGAACAGGCTCAGAAAACCGTCACCCCCGCCTACAACCGCTTCACCCCCAAACCCTACATGAGCTCCGCCCGGCCATTTGAACGGAAGTTTGAAAGTCCGAAGTTCAGTCACAACCTCCTGCCAGGGGAGACCACACACAAAGCCGATGTGTCCCCCAAAGTCCCCGCTTCCCCGAAAGCACTCGGGAAGGTGCCTGGCTCGGCTCAGCCCCCCGAGTTCAGCAGTGGCGTCGAGACGTTCTCCCTGCACACGGAGAAGCCCAGGTACCAGCTGAACAACGTCAGCACGGCCCCAAAAGCGGTCCCTGTGAGGTGAGCCTTGTGGCCGATGGGCATTTGATGGAGTTCCCGTGATCCGGGGCTTGAAAGGATAGTTTTACCTCAAACATTAAGCTTGGTGACCACATGTCCTGCTTTAAACGGCAGCAAATAATGGCACTGTCCCATTTCACATGGTACGTCCGTTCAGCCTGGTCTCACTGGGCTAAATTCAAGGTATCAGTAGGCTGACCAGACGTCCTGTTCAAAATGGGACAGCACCGTTGTTTTCTATCCCGTTTAAAATGGGACATCCAGTCAGCCTATGTTAAACTGAACAGTGTTGTCCAAAATGTTGCCATTATTTATGCAGAAGGTCCTGCGAGAGGCATGAGATAATGTCAATAAAATAATGATGCTAACAGTTCGGTATGGCCAGTAGTTACTGTCACTGTCTCCATTTTACCAGGAACTGAAGTTGAGTGACATTGCAGTTTGCCCAAGGTCACATAGCCAGGTGAGGGGAGCCTAGATTCAGCCCCTGGTTGTCCAAGCTCCGCCTGTCCTCTTAACCAACTATGGTTTCCCGTAACCTCTGACCTTCCGCTGGCGAGGGACATGTGGCGAGCGTCTCAGAAGTTCCTTGTTTCCTGTTTGTTTAGCAGATGAGATAACCCCAGTGTGGTGGTTAAGCAGAGACCGATCCCCCTGCCTTTGGTATTCTTTGTGTGCTGGGTTATTGGACTTTTTTCATGGGTGTTTAGGGTATTCCCATACCCAAGTCCTTAGTACCTCAGGGACCTGTGGGAGCCTGCCTTTGACAGGAAGGGCATCTGGGATGCGGAGCACTAAGGAAAGGCCGTAGGTGTGCACTTAACAGCCTCGGGAGGTGGAGACCCAATTAGTACAGTTCATCAGGCCTCAGATGCATCAGTGGTAAGATGCACCATTGTCTCATGTGTCACTAAGAGGCAGAAGTAGTGCTGCCAATCAAAGCATTAAAGCCCCAGTTTTGTGGATAGAAAGTGTACTTCTTAATGCCAGTGAACGATAGTAGTCAGGTGATGTCAGACTTGGTACGTTCTGGTTACAAAAACCAGTAACGAGGGCTACCTTCAAAATGGAATAGTTTCTCCAGGAAGAACATGTCAATAATACCTGTCACTGAAAATTTGCCTTATAAAAAGTCACAGTGATTTCTTGATTGTGTGGAGAAAGCAAAGTAAAACGAAATTACTGATTGCATAGCAGTGACGGCATCTCTGTGGTCCTGGGAATTGACTCACGGCCATTTCTGAATCTCAGCCCGTCAGCTGTGGAAGAAGATGACGATGAGGATGGTCACACTGTGGTGGCCACAGCCCGAGGCGTGTTCAACAGCAATGGTGGGGTGTTGAGTTCCATCGAGACGGGCGTTAGTATCATTATCCCCCAAGGGGCCATTCCAGAGGGCACCGAGCAAGAGATCTACTTCAAGGTCTGCCGGGACAACAGCATCCTGCCACCACTGGACAAGGAGAAGGGTGAGCGTGGCCGCTTGCTTGGCTCAATCACTCGCATTACCCATGAGCCCCTGCAGTGCTTAGGGGAGAATGAGCGTGGACCCCTCCTCTGCCGTCACACTGGCCATTATCATGAGGGCCTATCTCATGACGTGGGGAGGGCCTGGGTTGGCACACAGGCGTGCATGTGGCAGGCGTCCCACCATGCGACCTAGCTGGGGAGGGGGGTGTTGAGCACACCAAGGAAAACGGTGGGTTGTCACCATGGGGTAGTCCTTCCGCCCTGCCCCCGCCGTCTGCTGGACAGTCTGGGCTGACCTCACCAGATTCGTCTGCACATCATGCCTTTCGTCTCTAGAGATGGGTTAGGGGCCACTCAGCCAGGCTGTGCTCCATGCCCGTCACTGACTGGAACGTGCTCACACCTCACACCGAGCACTGTGAGTGAAACATCCTGTTGTCGGGTGTCACAGGCTTGTTTCTGAGCTCCTGAAGGCTGTTACTGTCCCTTCCCCCAGTCTGTCAGGGCAATGTGTGATGAGCTGTGTCACGACTCCTAGAATCTTTCAGCTCCATTTCACGTCATTGAACACGTCCGACTTTAGCGCATTGTCACACATTTGTGAGAACAGTAATGTTGATCCCGGAGGAATCCTGTAAAACATGTCTGTAAAAGAAACAACATTAAAAATGCGATACACACATACCATTTATGCGAAGTTCATTAGAATGCGTCTTCTCCTGTGACCGACTGCTGTCACCCCAGCTACATGCAGCTCCTAAGCACTTGAAATGTGGCTGTTGTGAATTGAAATGTGCTGAAAGTAGAGATCACACACTGATTTCAAGTGATTTCAAGTTGACCTGATTTTTTTATTTATTGGTTACGTAAATAATAAAGGTGATTTCACCTGGGTTTTTTTTTTCTTCAACGTGGCTACTAGAAAATTTGAAACTACATAGGTGGCTTCCACCGTTTACTTAATGCTGTGTAGTGAACTAACTCCACTTGGAAGTATTGGGAAGGGGGCGAGGAGAACTTTCTAGAAGGAAGCCAGCACCTAACCTGTCACCCCTGCCCTCCCCACTCCAGGTGAGACACTCCTGAGCCCCTTAGTGATGTGCGGGCCGCACGGCCTCAAGTTCCTGAAGCCCGTGGAGCTGCGCCTGCCGCACTGTGCGTCCATGACTCCTGACGGTTGGTCTTTTGCTCTAAAATCATCCGACTCCTCGTCGGGTATGCTGCCTTCACTCTGTCCTTTGGGGCTTTGGGGACTGTCATTGATTGATGCCTGGCTAATGGGGCTCCCCATACTGTTTGTCAGCAGACCTCTGCCTCTTCCTTTGGCCTCGTAGGCATCACCAGTGTTTGGAACTTCCGTATTGTGTGTATGTTGTAAATGAACAGGGAAAGGCAGGGATGTTTCTGCCTAAAAACATTGACAATTTGGCCACAGGTTGACAGTTTCCTGATGTCAGACAAAATTATGTGTTCTGTAAAATTTTAAGATGCAGTGGGAGAATTGATACTGTCCTATGTATGTAGGCATTTTGACCTTTGTACTGAAATATTGGATTCCTTCATGGAATCATTTCTAGTTTTGATTACTTTCAGTCTACAAAGGATGCATACCAGAGAACCTTGAAAGACAGAAGACCTTCCACTGTGATCATACTTGGCCATGGTTTTCCCGTGTAAAATTCTAAATCACTTCTGTCATACACACTACATTTCGATGGCTTTTTGCTCTTAAGATCATAATTTCAAAGCTTCCGTGCATTTTCACATTTCTCACTTCCTTGGGTGACTACGTCAGTTATCAGTTGAAACTTTGTATTTTTGGTGTAGATCACTTTAATTGAATCTGATTAGAGAAATAAGAATTTATAGTCCTGTTTCTGAATTTTGGGAAATCAGGTGAGCATTCTGTAGTTTTAACTTGGTACCTTATGAAATGGAGGATGCAAGATAATTATATATAAATTTGTATTTTCTGATATTCACAAGAACCCTACTTTCTGGGAAGAACTTAATAAATCAATTCTAACACTCTAGATATTAAAGCTGTTTCCTCAAACTCCACTGACAAACATTTTATTAGCCTAGTTTCAACTAATAAATTAACATTAATCAAACTGCACTTAAATATTCTGAAGGTCAGGTTGCAATGTGAAGCTCTGTATGCTAAGCCAAATTAGAATGAATCAAGGCCCTCAACGTAACTGTCTGTCATAGTTACTTGTTTACAGATATTATATGATGCATAAATGATTCCATGTTATTCCAGCGTTTTATGCCACGGAAGTTATTTTGTTAGATTGAAACACTAGTTCCTGTGTTAAATTTCAGTATCTTTACCTAGAAGAGACACACCTTTATGTAATGCTATCTGACTCTAGAATGCTTTGATGCTAAAGTTTCCCTTCAAAAAATCAAGGGCAGATTCTGGTAACTATTGACTTAATCCCAACAAAAATTAGCGTATTAGAAAGACACTGGGTTCCAAAGACGAGATTGTTTAATGTACTTCCCAGGAGTCGTTACAACGCCCTCTCATTTCCTGAAGAATTCGTGTGCACGGCATTGCACACGCCCACGTCTGTCCACCTGCGACGTTAAATCACCCTCAGGTTTAAACTGTCGAGCTGCTGCTGAGGTGACGGGTGGCCTGCTGTGGGGCCCGCAGCAGTGTGGACGTTTGGGCCAGACAGACGTTGCAGGGACTGTCCTGTGCCTTGTGGGATGGTTAGCGGCCTCCCTGGCCTCCCCCACTAGATGTCAGTTATGAGAACCAGAGACTCACTTAACACTGTCCCTCGCTCCTGGCAAGCTTTGAATGTCACTTACCTTGGCTCCCAGCGCAACTTCCAGCCATCGAACCCTCCTTACACACAGTGTCCTTGACCAAGGCCTCTCAACTCCAGCTGCAAAGCTCCGCTCCCCAGCCCACGTCAAATGTACAGGTGGTCCAGGAGCCAGGGTCCTGCGAGCGGCTCTGACCCAGTCTTACTGGTTCCATCCTACTGATGTCCTTTCCTTATTTTAAAGGGGAAGCATCTTCAGGAACCAGATACTGCAGAACATCCAGGGTTTCCTCGTTGGTCTGGAGCTGAGTGGGAGGAATGTGTTCTCACACTCAACTCCAGTGGATGATCCCATAACCGTTGTCCAAACTTCGCAAACGGAAAGGAGGTGCTGTTAAATTCAGTGCACTTGACCAAGCTGGAGCCATCCCAGGCATCCGGGCCCTTGGCTTCTATTCCTTTTTTTTTTTAAGCATGAATGTGGAAAATACAATGAGAGAAATTTGAAACGGTTCTGAGTCCTCGGATTCCAGGGGTCTTCACTGAAATACGGTACTTCGTGGTCATTTTGAGCACAGTTGGTCTAGAACATCACATTAGTTATGATGCTTTCAGGTGGACAGCAGGGACTGGTGTTTTTACACCTGATACTGAGATCACCACACTGAGTCTGATGCTCATCTGGGACTCGGGGTTTTGGTGTGTGATTTACTCAAGAAACAGGAAAATTATAGCTAAATGTATGTATTTATGTCACCTTGTACTTGCAAAGCACCAGCTCTGAATGACACAAGCCTCTTTGTCTCTCACAGGTGACCCTAAAACCTGGCAGAACAAGTGTCTTCCTGGAGATCCGAATTACCTTGTGGGAGCGAACTGTGTCTCCGTCCTGATTGACCACTTCTAACCCTCACAGTGTGGGAGCTCGATGCAATAATGTGAACCCCGGGTGAAACTTACTAAACCGAAAGGGCACCGCCCTGCACGTGTCACACTGTCCTTAGACTTGATACTGCTTGTTAGGATGAAGCCTTTTGTTGGAACTGTTGGAGCTTAGTGAGTGCCCTCCTGCACGTGCTCAGAAACGGGCCACCAGCTGTGGGTTTGTGCCGGAAGGACCGGTGACATTGGCCAGAGGTTCAGTGATGTTCTGCTTCATAACAATTATCGTCCTTCCTTATGGTCACTGATTGACTTCACATAATTGATTTCCGTTAAAATACCAGCCAGTAAAGGGGATACGTTGGGTTCCAATCTTTCCAAAGTCCACTGTTTCAGACTCGATGGTGGCCCTGGCCTGGCTTCCATGTTTATTTTATTACGCATGAGGCATATGCACACATTTAAGTGCACCTGGAATATGTAACAGTGGAGGGGGTCAACAGAAATGTCCAGCAGGGGGATTGGCAGCTTTTGGGGGTGGGGGGGGGGGGCGGTGAGTGAAGACAATGACTCATTGTACATGAAAACACATTTTTCTTGGGGAAAGACACCAGAGCGTGTGACCGGTTCCAGGGCCCCGTGGACCTAGAAATTAACCATATCACCACAGACGTACTAACCAGCAGGGATGCCTTACCCTCGTGTTTCTGATTATCTCACATCCTTCTGTGCATTACTGAGTGTCTATGGCTTTGTGAGCACCTAAATGCCGAATCATGGACAAGAGGGAGCGCATTGTGCATTCAGTGGGTTCCGAAATGTGTAATCACCCAGGAGCAGATACGGTGTGGCCTGGGGTTTTTGTTTAGTTTTTGTTTTGTTTTGTTTTGGCAAGAGGCAGTGATGGGTTTTTTGTTTTTTTTTTAATTGGCTCTGCATTCAGAAATTTTGATGTGTTAAAGCTTGTACATAATGCGTGCATACCACTTTTGTTCTTGGTTTGTAAATTAACTTTTATAAACTTTACCTTTTTTATACGTAAACAAAACCAAGTTTCTTAAGGCTACCTTTGTATTCGCTCCCGGACCTTTTGAGCCTTGAACTTCGACCTCTGCAGCAATAAAGCAGCATTTCTATGACACACACAAGGTCATTTTTTTAAGAAAAAGAATGCACAGAGTTGTTACATTTTTAAGTGCTGCATTTAAAAAATGCATTACTGAGAATTCTCTAGTTTGATTAAATTCTTGCAAAATATCCCTACTGTAATTTGTGATACAATGCTGTGCCCTAAAGTGTATTTTTTTACTAATAGACAATTTATTATGGCACATCAGCACGATTTCTGTTTGGATAATACACCACTACATCCTTGTTAATCATTAGGTGTGACGGAATTTCTCTTGCAGTTATTAAAAAATTTCAAGTTTCTAAATACGCAGAATAAAAGTTTGTAAAATAAAGTGCTGGTTTGGTCTGTTTGCCCACTATTTCTGCTCTCATGCAGCTTTATAATCCTGTTTTTAATCCCTTCACTCTAATGCTTGTCACCCACTCACCTGCTGCCTGTCAGGCCTGGTGGGGCTCATTGAGACTGTGTCCCCTGAGCCAGCGTGTCCTGTGCGAGGAGCACTGACAAGCGAGGGGAGGAGCAGGCGGACAGGAGACTGTCTGGTGGTCTTCCCACTGCATCTCACACATGCGTGTACTGGTGCTTCTGTTCCTTAGAACCCGTTTGTATGTGAGGGGGACCCCAAAAAGCAGAACGATCTTCTGGAGGGCGGGCCCCTTGTAGGACAGGCTTCCCCAGCCTGGTGAGTGTTCTCGGAGCCCATCTGCCTCCATGTACCAGCTGGCGCTGTGAGAGGCTGCATTCCATTTTCAGTGGATTTTTTTGGAGACTCAACGCATTTGCCCATTTCACGATGGGTGATTTACACAAGCGTGTAACACGACGCACCTGCCCACACCATGCTAAGTGTTCAGTTTTTTACCAAAAACGCCATGACCCCCATGCCCCATCCTCCCTATTCACCCAGTCTCACCCTGGAGCGGTTTTTTTGTTTATTTCTCCGGGTGAAAAACGTCCCCAAAGGGAAACATGTTGCCGATGTGGAAGAGGTGAAACAAAAACGGCAGAAGCACCAAAAGGCATCACAGTCGATGGGTTCCAAAACTTAAGCACAGGGAAAAGCGTCTCGATGGGTGTATTGCATCAAATGGAGAGGATCCTGACAGTGACAAGTTTAAACATGTAAGAATACACAATTTTTTTATAAATAAATGTGGGGGTTTGGGGGATCCCCCCTTGGGTACATACCTAGGAATCACATTGCTGGACGTGTGGTAATTCTGTGTTTAATTTGCTGAGGAACTGCCGTACTGTTTCCACAGTGGCAGCTCTCATCTGCTCCGTTCTGTCACTCTTTATGGCTGTTAGGGCCCTTTTGCTATGGTTATGGTTGACGTGATGCATTTTCCTGAACCAGCAAAAGTAGCCATGGTGAATGCAGAGAGGGGTCTCCGGGGCACCTTGATTTTACAGTTCAATTGCTAGAGCAAAGGGCAGGTCCTTTCATGATGACACCGTTTGCCTTCCGCCATTCGTTGGTGTGGGGCAGTTGTGCTTCGGCCGGTCCCTTATTTTTTAGCTCTGACGTGAACCGTGGGTGGTTTGTGTCCTTGCCGTGCTCGTCTCCGCAGGGTGTAGGAGAACGGGTGGAGGGAGTCTGACTTGAGGAGCTGCCTTCATCCTTTGGGATGGCCGACAGCCTGTTTTTAGATGGTGGGAAATGCCATGGGGAGAAGTAACAGGCTGAGGTGAGAGAGCAGATAGGGTTGCACGCAGATAGGGTGCATTTAGGGGTTGAGTTGTGTCCCTTAAAAAGGCTTGTCAAGATGGTCACACACAGACCTGTACCTGTGAATGTGACCTTATTTGCACATAGGGTCTAGGTGGGTGTCGTCATGTTAAGATGAGCTTGTAGTGAATTAGGGTGGGCCCTGATCCACCCTGACCGATGTCCTTCTAAGAAGACAAGAGGAAACAAACAGAACTGCAGGTGACAGTGGAGGCCGAGATGGGATGATGGTCGGCATGCCAGGGAACCTCGTGGATCACCAGGAGCACCCGGGACTCCCCAGAAGCCAAGAGAGCACACATGACAGAGTCTTCCCAGATCTGGGCAAGCACGCTTGGCCGTCACCTTGACTTTGGACTTAGGGCTCCAGAACAGTGACAGAATGCGTGCCTGTGGTCTAAGACACACGGCTTACACTTCCGGCCGCCCTGGCAGGCAACGCAGATGTCACAGAAGGCCACTCTCAGGGCTGGTACTCAGGGAAGCACTCTCCCAGGAGGGGAGCGGTTCTCAGGGTGACAGAAGCAGCAGGAACGGTGAGGTGACAGGTAACTGGCCTCCTGGTCATTACACAATACACAAGAGCCGTCCAGAATTATCCAGCCATGTAATAGGGAAAATTGGAGGCATTTATGGCTGGATTTTTTCTGGGCAGCCCTCATAATACCTACATCACATCATCACTCTGCACCTTAAATTCGCAGTGACACACACACGTCACTGATAGGGCCGTAGAGCCCTGGCTGTGCAAACAGAACAGCAGCTCATGCAGGCACAGCGAGGATGTTGCGGGGACTCCATAAGGGGTGGGGGCCACTTTCAGGGACCAGTACAATGGGATTTTAATGCTTAACAGCATCTAGCTTTTCTATGGAGAAGAAGGGAATGGAGATCAGGGTAGGAACAGGAGGCCTGGTTAGGGGCCACTGCAGCTGTCCAGGAAGGATGGTAGCCTTCTGGCCCGGTGGGGGCACAGGCACTGCTGCAATAATGGGGACGTGGAGCCCAGAATATTGCTGAGGGAGGGATGGGTGAGAGAGAACCGGAAGAGTCCCGCCTGACGATTGGCCTGAACCCCTGGTGACAGCCCTGCTGGTGGGGTGAAGGTGGTGGGGGAGGAGGGAAAGTGGGAATTTCGGTTTCAGCGCGTTCAGTTTGAGATGCTGATGAGACATCTCATCAGTGTAGAGGCAGCTTTGGTTTTCTCTCAAAAGGCGACGTACGGGTGACAGAAAAATACGGTAAATGTTTAAATTAAAACACTGCCGTTAGTTCCACTCAAAATACTCCCCCTCGCTTCGAACACATCCCATCATTCCTGCCACCTCCCAAAGCAGTTCTGGAAGTCCTGAGTGAGTGTCTTTAGTTGTGCTGTTGTGGCCACCTCGATGTCCTGAATTGATTCAGGTCACACATTGCACGGCAATTTCCGTCAAATGGAAACATCATGGTGTGTCCTCATCCCCCTTACTCACCGGATCTGGTACCGTGCGACTTCTGGCTCTTCCCCAAGGTCAGAATGACCCCGGCAGGTCGACGTTTTAATCGATTCAGGACATCGAGGCAGCCATGACAGCGCAGCTAGAGACATGAAAGAAGACTTCCAGAACTGCTTCAGAGAGTGGCACTCACCGTAGTTTTCTACCACACCTCGTACACACGTTCCAAAAGTCCCTTAAACACACGTCCTCTAAATACACTGAGCCATCATGCTGTGGGGAGAGGAGGGGGAACCCCAGCCTTCCCTTTTGCAGCCCGTGTGGGGACAGGGTGCGTGGCGGCTGGTGAGCTGCTGGGGAAGTAAGAAGTAGGCCAACCCATCAGGCCTAGGCGACCGTGTGGGCTGTCAGCCCAGCTCTCCAGGTGACAAGTTCTATACCACAACCCAGTTTTCCTCCTACGAGGGGGGATTGGAGGGCTGTAAGCCTTCCACAGAGGGTCTCCATTACCCCCACCCAGAAAGGAAGTGGGGGCCACTCACTCAGAGAGAGCCGTCTGTCTGGGGCAGCGTGATGGTGGAGAGAGACACCGGATAGTTGAGCAGCGTTTGCATTTCAGCGAGATGCTGGGGGACTGGTTCTAGTGGTTCTTTCCCAAGAATCATCTTTCCGGTGAACACTTGAACTGACAGCTCTTTTTTAATAAAAGGTCGCTGCCAGGTAGGTTGACAGGCATGGGGCCACAAAGGAGTGATCAGTGTTTCTCTTCGCCGGTGCTAACGTGGGCGTCAAAGGCTCAACGTGTGTAGAGAAGGGAGGGAGTTTGAAACACCGACTGTTAACACCTCAGTTTCTCTGACGGGTGGTTTTATTGCAGTGGGGCTCAGGATCGAAAGGGGAGCACTTGTGTCAGCGAACCATTTGCTTGTGTATAGATGTGGCAGGCAGAGGCCTAACCACGGACTCTGCCGGTTAGTCCATCAAACACTAACCTAGCTACTGCCCCGAAGGGGTTTTGTACTTGTAATGGGAGTCGGGTAGCATTGTCTTTAACAGCACAGGACTTTTTCCATCCGATGGGAGGAGAAAGTTTGGTGTGAGCTCTCCACATGGGAGGGTCATGGGTTCCTCTTCTTTCCCCTATACATCTCCCAGCATTCACTCCGAGGACGTCCTCATCTATGTTGTGGTTCCTCTCGGCTTGCAGTCTCTCCCAATCAGCCCAGTTTCTTCTCATTGATTTAGCACTTTCGGGACCAAATGCCATCGAGACGAGTTCAGATAGAGTCCTTTGGTCACTTACTTCTCTGTCTATCTCCAACTCTTTGTAAAAGTTTTATTGACATAATTCATATACCAGACAATCATATCCACTTCAAGTACACAAAATGAAATGACTTTTAATATAGTCACAGAGGTGGGGCACCTCTCAGCGCAATGATGGAAGCATGTCAGAGGGACACAGGAGTACGCTGACCAGATGTCCTGTTTTAAACAACGGTACTGTCCCATTTCAAATGGTATCTGTGGTCAGCCTACTGACATCTTGAATTTAGCCCAATGAGATGAGACTAAATTGTTACAATGTGCTAAAAAGGGCGCTTTACCTCTGTGGTCTTCCTAGTCCCCCAAACTGTACCCCCCACAATCTAATCATGAGAGAAAAAAAAAATCCCCATTGAGGGAAATTCTATAAGACATCCGACCAATAATCCTCAAACTGTCAAAGTCACCAAAAACAAAAGGTGAGGAACTGTCACGGTACTGGGGGTTAGGGCTTCAACCTTCAACCTATCTTTTGGGGAGACACTGTTCAACCCATAACAGTTGAGGTGGGCACCCCTACAGGTGATGGGGTCCAATCATTGATCAACTTAGTGACTCTCCCTTCACCTGAGCTGTTCACGCCATAGTGGCCCTTCCGGGGGGGCGTAAGGATAGGTAATAACTCCCCCCTAACCAGAGTCTTCTAAAACCCAAGTGAATCCCTTAAAACGGGGGTGTCCAACCTTTTGGCTTCCCTGGACCACAATGGAAGAATTGTCTTGAGCCACACATAAAATACACTCACACTAACGACAGATGATGAGTTAAAAAAAAATTTTTTTTAAAGGTCCGTGCATCGTTTTCGTCATGTTTTTAGAAAGTTTACAAATTTGCATTGGGGCTCCGTTCAAAGCCATCCTGGGCCGCAGATTGGATAAGCTTGCTTCAAAAGCAGAATAAAAAACGAGTTAGGCACTGATTTGAAGAAAATTAATGTTTTTCAGAAGGCATTGACTTACCCCAGCATCTCTCAGCAAAGACAGATTTTTCTCAAATCTTTTGAGATGTTACAGCATTTGTGAAAGAGTTAAGAAAGAGGGGTTCTTCCAGAAAGCAAGAAAGACGTTTCATGTAATAATGACTGAAGGGAGACTGTCAAAAGAACAAGTGACAGTCCCTCCCGTCTGAAGATTTAATTCATGGATAAGACTAATGCGGAGAGTATTAATAGCTAATAATTTACGCAGCTGTTTGTTAAACTACTGAGGAGAATCACATTATAGGTCCCCTGGGGCGTTATTTGCATACTAACAAGGATTTATGTGAGAGCATCTAGGAAGCACAGTCAGCCTTATCAGCATGTTTATGAATATGTGGGTCCCTTAAAAACCTTTTGCGTTGTGTCTTTAAACATCTCATTATATCAGACACACACAATTTCCCTTCTTTCGTCTTTTCCTCCAAATGTACTTTGCTTGAAAGTTGTGAGGCTATGGAATGTTCTAGGAGGGCCGTGCGGGAAAAACCCCGGCCATAACTGCCTCTGTTTTTCGTATGACATGGCTGGGCAGCCCTCCCATGTATTGTGTCCATTCCATCTTCCTCGAATATACAGGAAGGACCCTTTGGCCTCCGAAGGACCCTTGGTCTCCCCTTTCTCCATGAATTATAATTAAACTTGATATTTTTTTCCAACACAGAAGCTTTGTCCTTCGTGCAGGCTCTTGTAGAAGGGGCCTTGGGGTTTTAGGCCACTAGGATGTCACTAAGTTCTGTACAGTAAATGATTCTATGTCCCCGAGACACTCATTTACTAACGAGTCGCCTACTTTTACGAAATGACAACTGTACCTTACGAAATAGGACGGAGGAAGTAGTTTCCTAAATGGTACCCTAGTGGCCTGGACCTCAGCAACGTGGTGCCAAATAGAAGATGCAAAAGCACAAGCCCCAGGTAAGGCGCCTGCACTGGTCAGTGGAGGAGACTCAGACCTGCCCACTCGCCTTGCCCCGGGATGGGCCATCCTTGTGCAGGGCTCAGCCACACGTGGTGGCCAGCTGCTGGTTCCATTTCTCATCCGTGAGGCCAAAGAGCGAGCCTGGGGCCCCATGGAGGGACATGGGAGAGAGGGTGGCATGGACCGGAAGGACTACCTTTAGGCCATGGTTCCTTCTGCTGTCACTAGCTGAAAGCCACTGGACAGGTGTCTCAGTGTTTCTTGGCCCTTTATTCTCAGGTGCAAAATGAGACTTAGAGTCCTTTCTGCTGTTGGTTTGCTGACTTTTTCGAACCTGTAAAATGAACTCTTACCTCAGCACCAAGATACAGACTGGGAAATGCAGAACTCTGGAGAGGCAGGTGCAGGTGACAGTCTTGCTGGCTTCTCCTCTTCCTGTCCCAGAGCTGGCTGGCCTCGGAGCCCCAGGCTCAGAAGGGACACAGCATGACACTCCAGGGGCTGGATGGCTCTGTGACTCCCCAAGGCCTTCATGTTCCAAGGCTTTACCGCTCTGGTCCCCCACTTCTTAGTGACCTTGCTACAAGGCCATACACAGAGCTTTGAGCGCTGTGGGTCATTGTGTGTTTGATGGGGCAGAGTCATAATGTGACCTGTCATGACGTCATAGGTGATGGCATAGAGGAGGAGATTTATGAGGGCTGAGCTGAGCGATGATATCTCACGGTCGTAGAGTTTGCAAGTTGCTTTTCCATCTGTCCCCTCAGTGAGGTCCCACAACCCCACTTGCCCTAGGCCGCTAGCTGCCCCTGGGCCTGGTATTGGGACCCCAGCCCTGCTGTCACCACTCTTAGTGTCTCAGCTGCCTGTTTTGATGGATCTGCCATGGACCGATGGGGTCCAGGAGGAACTGAGCTAACATTCAAATAGCGATAAGCCCATAGCGGGGCAGACGGTATCCCTTAGCATCTAAAAGGCAGCCGAGATGGTGAGGGACACGCTGAGGAAGTGTCATAGCTGTATTTCCTTTCATTATACAGAGGGTTCATTTGTCAGGAACCCGCCGGAAGATGACATGCAGCCACCTGTGTGAGATGAATGAAGATGCACATAAGCACCAGCCACATACATCTTTGTTCTGTGATGTCAGACACATAACAGACCTGCTTAAGAACTTGCCCTCAAATACACAAAAGCCACGGGACAGCGAGTCGTGACGAACTTGGACCAACCGAGAATGAAAACTTTCCATCAGAAATTGTAGATAAACATATTTTTTGGGGGGAAAGATGTTTGAAACCCTTTAATGGTAAGGTAAAAATACAGAAATCTACACAAATCAAGTGCAGAGTTCGATACATTATTACAAGGTGAATAGCCTTGCCCCCCAAATTCCCTCTGTGTGCCCACCTGCCACTATTTGACTTACAATCATCACTTCCTTTCATGTCTTTACAGTTTTATCCCTCATATCTATCCCTAGACACTATTTATTCTTGCCCATAAAATAATTAAGATAGGTCTTTGCAATCTCTTTCAATCTATAAGTTTCCCCTCCATATCTTTTCCATACAATTTATCTGTCCAGTGAGCCCGAGTTTGGCTGTGTGAGGTTTCTCATGCAATTCAGCATGTCACACACTTTGCCTTGGGAGTTTCCTGCAAATGAAAACTGGCGTCAGAGACTGGGATGCAGTCAGCCCTGCAGGAGGTGGGCCTCGTCTGATCAGTTGAAGGTCTTGGTGACTTCCCCCTGAGCAAAAAGGAATTCTGCCAGCTGACAATCAGAGGGAATGTTCTCATGGCTTCTAGTTTATATGCCTCTAAATTGTCTCCTGCCGTGTTGTGGCAGCCAGAACTACGGTAAGCATGCTGAACCTGAACTTGGTCCCGATCTTCTTGGGGAAAGCACTCCGCCTTTTCCTTCATTTCTGTAAATTTTGTATTTTTTATTTATGTTTTTCTTGCATTTTTTTCTTGAGCCCAACACTTTTTTTTTTTGAACAGTAGGCTACAGTTTGGATCCATTTTGTGGTTGTCTTTCTGGTATGCTTTCATTGTTTATAGAGATGTTATTCTCTTTTTTGGAACATCCTTCTTAAGAATGTAATTCTTAACCCCCATGAGTAGGCTGACTAGATGTATCATTTGAAATGGGACAGAAATGGTACTGCCCCATTTCAAACGGTTCGTATGGTCAGCCTAGTCTCCCTGGGATAAATTCAAGGTGTCAGGAGGCTGACCAGACGTCCCGTTTGAAATGAGACAGTACCATTGTCATCTGTCCTATTTAAAACAGGACGTCTGTCAGCCTACCTGTGAGAAAAGAGTGGGAAAGGGAATTCTGCATCCTTTCAAGGTAGGGGATCATTATAATCAAGTCTGGAAGCTTCTAGAAAATAGTTGAGCCTGGATTCCACATTTAAATTACTAAATGACTTATGAAGTTTTATTACTGTACTCCCTTTACTCTAAGCCTATTGAAATAATTATATATTTAGAAGACTAGAACTAGCAAAGGTCTTACAATAATGCCTTCTGAAATATAGATAGAAATTCTAAGAAATACAAGGTGTGGCACGGGGTCTTAAATGATCTTCACATTCACATAGTATCACTCAACAGATGTTACAGAATAGATGAATGAAGTCAGGAAAAATTTAAAACTATACACTCTTTCTTTTAAGACAGTCATTATCAATGTGAAACACCAAACCATTACTATAGCTTTAATTTTTAAGGCATTAGTCTGGGCACCCTGGGAAACCCCCAAAGAAATCCTCATTGTGACGTTTTTCCTCAAACATACCATAGCTTAGTTGTTCCTGTTTATTTCTGTGCTGGCCTGGAGGCTTTCAGACACCTAGCCACCTCTGCTGGGTGTGTGTCCTCTCCCCTTACACTGCCAAGAGGATTAAAGCTCACCCTTTCTCCAGTTTTGTTCTGGTTTGGCTCTTGAGTCCTAACCTGACTTCACTTTCTGGCTGCAGACCCTGTGCATTGAACTTGCCTTTTGGCCTTTGCTGACTTAACTTGTTCTGCACAGGCCAGGAGAAGCCGAACCTAACAGCAGTGACTTCATAGAGGAGTGATGTCACAATAGTAGGGAAACGGTGGGCCATAGTGTTCTCTGTGTGCTAGTGCTGTTCTAAGTACATGAGACACATTCAATCATTTAATCCTCACAAGGAGCTTACAAGGGGGAAGCTCCCAAAAGACTGGAATGATCTTCTGGAGGGTGGGCCCCTTGTAGGACAGGCTTCCCCGGCTAGGTGAGTGTCCTAGGAGCCCATCTGCATCTGTGTACCAGCTGGCATTGTTGCGAGAGGCTGCGTTTGGCTTCAGTGAATTTTTTTGGAGACTCTTTCAATGTATTTGCCCATTTCACAATGGGTGATTTGCACAAACTTGAGGCATGACCACATACCTGCACACGCCACACTGAGTGTTCAGCAATGTTTGACCAAAGATGGCATGACCCCCGTGCCCCACCCTCTCTATTCACCTGATCTCTCCTTAAGTGACTATTGTTGTTTCCCCGGATGAAAAAAGTCCTCAAAGGGAAACATTTTGCCAATGTGCAAGAGGTGAAACAAAAAATGGCAGAAGCACTAAAAGGCATCAAAATCGAAAAGGTCAAAAACTGTGTTGAGCGGTGGGAAAAGCATCTCGATAGGTGTACTGCATCCAACAGAGAGGACTTCGAAGGTGACTGAAGTTTAACCATGTAAGAATACATACACACTTTTTAATAAATACATTCAGGTTTTGGGGGGACCCCACCTCGTATAAGGCAGGTGCTGTTCATAGCTTCATTAGGAAGTGGTGAAGCTGGGATTTGAACCAAGGCCATCTGACACCAGCGTTAGTGCTGGCACGCCTTTCAGTGGGGAGGAAAGACCTAAAGGAGAGATCAAGTTTGCACAGATGATGAAGTAGGTCATTCTCAGCAGGAATGGCACGCTAATGTCCACGAGCTAAAAATTCAAAGGCCGGCATGCTAGGAAAACGTGGTGGGGGTGGGGAGAGAGAAGTTGGTTTGCTACGGTGGAGGTTCTCTATTACTTAACTGCATACAGCATACAGCTCACTTGGATGAAAAAGGCCAACATGTCCCCTAAGAATTAGGTCTCAGCAATGTGCTGTTGCTATAAAAAGTGGGGCCAATCTCATAATTGACCCTAAAGATTAGTGAGGTCTGATGTTTATTTTTCTAGAGACTTCCCATTTATCTGTGGGCAACGTGTTTTACTTTTGTTTCTTACTTAGAAAAAAAAAGCTATTCAAGGAGTTCTGGTTGAAGGTGACTCATATTTCAAAACCAAATGATAAATTTTCCTCCATTATTTTCTGTTCAGATGATGGATGAGAATTTTCAAATCTCATGTGGCTTGACTCATAATTTTGATACATTTCCCCTAAAGGCAAAACATATCTTCCGTGTATAATTTTGTTTGAGTCAGTGTGTATGAATATGGATAACTGCTTAGTCTAATGAAGTCATTAAAATATATGTTCTTAATAATCTGATTTAGTAATGGTAGTGCTAGTTGAGTAAATCTAAGTGGAAAACAACCATGAAACTGGGTTCCTGTCTGTAAGAAACTCCTTACTAATAATGTCACCCAGCATTCATAAAGCACTTTAGTATTTCGAAAATACTTTTACATATTCATGATCTCATTTAAATCTCGTCACAGACACTAGGAGGTGTTACTAGTGTTAAGGTCTGCCAAAATTAGGCCTCTTCCCTCTCTGCCCTAAATTGTCCTCTAATTATTTTAGCACTAAATAGTCTAATTGTTTTATTTAAGCGTAGAACATCTTGGGTATTAACGTCTTCATATTAAGTCTTCCTATCCATGAACATGTGTCTTTCCATTTATTCAAGTTTTCTGTCATTTCCTTCAGCAATGTTTTGTAATTTTCATCGTACAAGCCTTTCACCTCCTTGGTTAAATTCATTCCCAGGTGGCAATGACATACACATTGTATCACCAAAGAACAGAGACAAGTCCAAGTTTTCATGCATGCGTCATTTTCTTTCAAAGTCTGAAGACGCACACACTGTTTCCAGCCCTCCTGCTGCCATCACTGAACAAATGTCCTCCAGGGCTGATGGTGGTGACCAGAGCACACTGGGCAGCTTTTCGATTCTATATCTGGAAGTGGCATGACTGGGTCGTGATGAGTCTGCGTTTTGTTTGGAGGAAAAGACAGACTATTTCCCATCTGCACCATTTTACATTCCCACCAGCAATGAACAGGGATCCACTTTCTCTGCATCTGCTAATACTTATTTGTAAGGTTTTTATTTTACAGTCATCCACGTGGATGTGAAGGGGCAGCTCACTGTATTTTTTTATTGTGGTAAAATATACATAATATAAAGGTGACCATTTTAACTGTTCTTTGGTGTGTAATTCTGTGGCATTGAATTAAAGGAAAGGGAATTTTTTAAATGCTATATGTAGAAAAGCTTCAAGGCCTCAGATGATGGTATTCTGCAGAGGTGATTTCCTATTGCTTTTGCCAGCTCTTAATGGCTTGAGCCATGCAGGATGACCTTTAATCCAAATTTGGGGTTTGGGATTTCCCGGCATCTGCAAACCAGAGGGAAGGTAGGATTATTCCCTTGCCCCTAGGGTTCCACCACAAGCAGAAGACTAGGGTACTGGGTCCCCATCTTTGCAGGGCACTGGACTCAAAATTCACTTTTCTAACCTTGTGTGCCTGCCTGAGCCAGAAATGCAAGTGCCCAGGGCGGAGGCTGAACACTCCTGTCTGGATCTCTTTTCCTCCCGGATCTTGGCCCAGTGGTCCCTCACTGTCTCCATAATTCTTTGATACTTTTAAGAATCTATTTCAAAAATATAGCTTCTTAGCTGTCTTCACTGGGTGACTTTGCTAGCCTGCTATTCCTGGAAGTGGTTGCTCGCTGCTGCTGATTTCTCTTCCAGAGGTGGAGACTATGAGATCCAAGAACAACTTTCTTCTGCCTTATTGACGACACACAGGGACAAGGTTGGTTCTCATCCATCTATGGAGAGGTACATGTTGAAAAGAGCAAGAGGCTGAAATGAGGACACTGGACATCAGGTGTTTGTTATTCACCTACATCGAAGCAGGCAGGATGCAGCCTGCCTTTCAGAGTCTCCTCTGATCTAGGGAGAAGAAGGAGCTGCTATAAGCTGGTCCCGGGGGTCTCCAAGAATCCGCACAACACTAGGGCATGTGTTCAAGCCTTTTATGAAAGAAAAACACAGAGGAGCAAAGAGGCTCAAGGAGTTTTCAGTATCAGAGCCAGGGCAAAGCCAGCTCCCTGCCTCCCATCCATCCATCCTCCCTCCCTTCCTTCATCATTCACTTTCATGAACCTGACACACCTGAATTATTTATATGTTCTAATCCCAACTGTTTGTCAAAGTAACTTTGGCTACTGCGTTTAATACAACAGCGTTTTAAAATTTTCTGAAATACCGAATTGATTTTTGTCATAGCAAAGTAATTTTAATTCCTGGATCAGTCTCTCTCTCTTCCCCCAAATCCAGCTTCTAGAGCAGGCCAATCCCTCTCCTAACCCACCTATACAAAACCTCCTGCTCCGCTGCCTGCAGCTCTCTTTCCACACCATTTATTTATAAACAGAAGGCATCATATGTTTCGATTCACATATGTTTGGAAGCATCTCTAATACACACATGGGAGTTCACTGGAGGTTTCCAACATTCCATGACTCTTCCGATGTTGTGTCACCTGGCACCCTGCTATATTCTTAGTCCACACTGAGTTCAGCACTGACACCACCCAAATATCCCCAGTCTACCCAGGTTTGGGTATCTCCACCATCTCTACTTTAATCCACAACACTGCTCCTCTTGCCTAGATGACAGCAACAGCATCTGTAAGGGTGAACAGTCTAGTTTAGTTCTATTTAACAATGTAATTTAGTTTAAAACCTCTTTCTCCTTTTCTTTGCTTCCCTCCCCTCCTACCGGAGTCAATGACCCTGTTTGCTCAAGGCTATGTGCATACCCTGTTAATGTGTTTAATCGCCGGAGCACTGGCTTGAAAGAAACTGTTTCAGCCTTTGGACATCTGGACGCCCGACAATCAAGGCTGCAAATTCACTCCTACAACAGTGTCCCAGCAACCCTTGTTTCTCCATCTCGGCCACACGGGCGGCCAGCAGCCACACCTGAGTTCAATAACACATCTGGATTGTTTACTTTCACTTGAGCATCCCTCCTGGGGTGCTCAGAAAGCTCCTTATTATCTGTCTTATGGCACCATATAGAATCCTCCATAACACCGAGCCCCTTCGCAATTGGCCTTGGAGCAATTATCTGGGTGCTGTCATCTCCCCACTAGACTGACAGTTCTCTGAGTATGAGAAGTTTGTCCGGCTTTGCTCATCCTTACGTCCTCAGTGTCTGGTACAGAGTGGGTGTCTAACATATTTGCCAAGAACTCTATGTAATTTGCATAAGTAAATTGTCTGCTCTTTTCCTTGTACCTAGAGGGCAGGTGGTGTGAGCATTTAGTTCACTGATGTACTTACTCTAAGAGCCCCAAAGAGGGCCAGGTACTTAGAGAGCCCTTTGCGAATGTCTCTCGGAGGGGTGAACAAATGAATGAATGCATGAGGTGACTACAGTGAGAATCGAACTTCCAGCAGTTTAGGATCTTCCGCATTGTTCCAAGCCCTCAAAAAGTGCTGACCTGTAAATTTCTAGAGAATGTCTCCAGGAAATTTGAATTTCGACTCCAGTGCTCTCCATGATGCCGGGGAAGGCTCTAGTCATGTTATAGACAAGAATAGGAGGAGAAGACAGCTTTGGCCACAGGCCAGCATTTTGAGGTCAGCCACTGTATCTGTGGAATTCCCCACGCCCCGTTCATCCTTTGGCCACCCCATTAAATTGGAAAATAAATCCCGTCCCTGCTAACGTGCTGCCTGATAAAGGCTTGAGCTATTGTCCCTTCAAGAGGAATTTGCATTTTAATAGAGGCTTGTCAAGCCCCAAAGGAATCAGTATCAGTTAAAAGTGAAATTTCCAGCCCCAGCAACTGAGATATTTGGGGGGGGGGGGGACTGCAGTGTTTCTGATCCAACAGGGGACTCCCTCAGTTCTGTCACAGGCTGTGGGAGAATAAGCCACCGTTCCCTTTAGGACTAGGAATTTGGCCATTTTATGCCTTGAAACTTCGTAACACACCCGGGTCTCTTAATACATCAACACCAACCGTCTTAAAGTTGTCACATCCACCGGGGCCCACAGGTGATTTATGACAATCAAAACTTCCAAACTTTCTCCCAGGAAGCCAATAATCAGGTATTTGAAACCTTATAACTGCCAAAAGGGACGAGAGCTGATTTAATAGGTCCTTAATGATAGTGTTCATTTAAATTCGTTTTGTGTCTTGTTTTAAGCCCCAACTTATTACTTGGATCAGAACCCCCGCAAGTGAAACGTGGGTGAGAGACATCCGTTTGTGCGCTGGGGATACTTTAAATGCCGCGTCCTTCAGGGCTGGCCAGGCACATTCTGGGACTGCAGGAAAGCGGCATCTTGGATCTGGGAATTGCGCACTGGAGAGCGAGGCTGCGGCCCGCCACACCTGGGGCAGAGCGCTTGGCATTCGCCGCCGCTTCGCTCCCCGCCAGGCCCGCGGTGTCCCCGGACCTAGCCGCCACCAAGGCGCGCGCCCATCCTGGGCCGGCCTCAGGTTTGGCCCCTACGGCTCGGCTGGCCCGCGGGCCCGGCTCCCAGGCCCCTTCAGCACAGCCGGCCGAGGGCTTCACCGCGGCGGCCGCTGCCCTCGCCCCTGCCCCGCCGGCGGCGCCCACGCCCCTCCCGGGGACCCGCGGCGGCCGCACCTGCGCCCGCCCGCTCCGGCCCGCTCGGGCCCCGGCCCCGCGCGCGGCGGCGGGGCTCGCGCCCGGGGACGCCGGCGGCTCGCGCCCGCGATCGGCCCGGGGAGCGCGCGGGGCGGGAGGGAGAGGGCGCAGCGCCGCGCGGCGGGCGGGCGGGCGGACGGCCCTGCGGAGCGGCGGCGGCGGCGGCGGCGGCATGGGCGCGGGCACCGGCAGGGGCTGCGGGCGCCCGGCTCCCCGCCCGGCCCGCGCGCTCCCCGGCGCGCGGCCGCCGCAGCCCCCGCGGCCCGCATGGTGGCCGTCCCCGCACCCGGCGCAACTTGCCTCGGACCCTCTGTGAGGAGAGGCGGCGCCGGCGCGATGCCTCCGGCCGGCGGTCCCCGCGCCCCGCGCCCCGCCGCGCTGCCCCGCAGCCTGTCCCGCCTGCGCGAGTGCCCGGGCCGCTCCCGCATAGTGCTGGCGCTCGGGGCCACGCAGATGGCGCTCGGCTGCCTCATCGTGGCCGTCAGCTTCGCCGCGCTGGCGCTCACCACCTCGGCCCGCGTCCGCCACTCCTGTCCCTTCTGGGCCGGCTTCTCGGTGAGTGTCCGCGGCCGGGCGGGAACGGCGCTCGGGGCGGGGGCGCCAAGTTCGGGGCGCGAACGCGGGGCCGAGGCGCTGCAGCGTGGGGTGCATTTCCAAACTCCGGGGACCCCACTCACCGCTCTCGTAGCTTCCGTTCCCTTTCCTGTCGCTGATCCCGGAGTTACTTTTCTTACAGGAGACAGAAGCCAGGCGCCCGCCCTGCGCCGAGCCCACGGCGACCCGAGGGACCCCGGGTGGGGGTGGGCAGCGGGCGCGCGTCGGCCCGGCGGCTGGGCTCTCGAGGACTTTGCGCGCCAAGCGGCCCTGACGCGGGCGAAGGACTGGAATCCGAACCGAGTCCGCGGCGGCGGCGCGACATGGGGGCTGAGGGCGCGGGGCGCGACCCGTCAGGTTGCGGGTCAGCCTTGGCGACGGGGAGACCCTCCCGCCCCCCTGCGGCTGCTCACCGACTTGGCGGCGGGGACTTCGCGAGTCCCGCGTCCGCCCGGACGGCGTGCTCCGTGGGCGGCGGGACTGGGCAGGCGACCTGCAGCCGGCGTCTGGGGGCGTGTTTTCTGAGACGGTGGGGGTGACCCAGCTTCCGGCCGTTGACCCGAATTAGAGATGCCGGCCAGCGACGAACAAACCTCTGTAGGAGAAAACCACCGGAAAAATCCCTTTTAAAGGAAGTGATTGTCTCCAAGAATTAAGCATTTTTTGGTCATTTGATAGCCTTTTGGTGAAAGTTGCGCACCCCGCATATTAATAAAGCACAGCCGTATGGAAACAGGACACATATATGCAGCGCAGATATTTATAAAGAGAGGCACTTGCTCTGACAACTCTTGACATCTATAAGTACATTTCATGTGTGGGGCTGAAGCACAACTCATAGGCTTAAACTCAGTGTGTTTTAATTCCATCCCCAGAAATCCAAGCCAAGCCTCTGCAATGAATGTTGGCTGTTTGTTCTTGAGTTCTGAATTTTAAAAAAATCTGCCCAGCCTTGCTCGTTCTTGTCGTGGGTTTTTGTAATGGCCTTTGTTCTCTAAGTCCACTGCATGGCTTTTCAGATGCGATCTGAGCAGAACTGACTCGGTGACACTCCGATCGATGCAGGTGCTGTTGTTCATCCTAATGGGGGTATTAATTTTCAAAGCTTATTTCAGACCAAGGGTGGGTCTGGACAGCTGATGAGGGAAAAGAGAACCGTGCAGCCACAGCTCCCGGGTGTTCAGATCAGAGAGAGGAGGCTGGAGGCAGGAATCCGGATCCACCATGCAGATGGACCCCTATATATAGTCTTCACACATCTGTTGCTCAATTTTTAGCGTTATTTAATATGCATTGTTTTCGTGGGGTCTGTCTAGTGGGCACTGAGGTTTATTTATGTCTGCAGGAACCAGCCTACAGGTGGCAGGCTGGTTAAGTTCATTTCACTTCCTGGCTCCTCCTTGAACATCTCCTTCCCCCTTTCTGCCTTAGGTGTGGCTCTGGTGCTCCCGAGGGCCTGGAGAAAGAGCTGCCTTTAAATAATGAACCTAAAAGGGAAAACACTAATTGGAACAGTAGAAAAGCAGTTTGTGGGGAAAATGCACATTCACCCCATTTTTCTCTGGAGTTAAATACACGAAACAGTAGTTTAGTTTGCATTTCTAATGTTATTCTTTTCAGCAGCTCTTACCTGTGAGGTCTGACTTCCCATGATTCGGAGAACTTCCACAGACATCCGCTCTGTGCAGATGTCCCTCTGAGCTGGGGAACAACATGAGCGCAGCCTACCCTGCTTACATTTTAGAGATTTTATGGTAATTTGTGCTGGAAGTCCATCGCCCACTCCCTCACCCTTATATCCACTTTCTCATGGGCTTGCTTTCGTTTTTCAACTTAATCGGCCACAAGCACCTTTGAAATCTTTTCAAAACAGTATACGAGGGCTGTCCGGAAAGCATCCAGCCATGTAATATGGAAAACAGACACATTTATGGGTGGATGCAATAGGTGTTTTACATATCGTCTCTGTCCTTTGAAGAAATGGTGGCTGGATCCCGTTATGTGGGGACAGGTTGCACGTGAGTGTGTGGCTTGACTGGTGACACTGGCCTCTTCCCTCTGAGTACTGGAAGAAGCCAACTTGCAAGGACAGTTTTCATATAAGAATGGTGGCTAGGGTGGCGGCCTGCTCTATAACAGAATTCGCTCTGTGGAGCTTAGGCGCACACCTCTGGGCCTCTGTGTCTTCTTGTTATCAGAAAACGGACCCTTCTTGGTGTGATGTCCAGGTCCTTGGTGTCCTGAACAAAGAATTGA